>QNUK01000597.1:0-135000 GCA_013621035.1 Clarias magur
CTGTGCGTGCAGATGCGCTCACACCTGCCTGCTGCCATTCCTGAGCAGCTCTGCACTGGTGGCACTCAGATCCCGCAGCTGAATCCTCTTTAGGAGACGATCCTGGCGCTCGCTGGACTTTCTTGGACGCCCTGAAGCCTTCTTAACAAGAATTTAATCTCTTTCCTTGAAGTTCTTGATGATTCTATAAATTGTTGATTTAGGTGCAATCTTAGTAGCCACAATGTCCTTGCCTGTGAAGCCATTTTTATGCAATGCAATGATGTCTGCACGCGTTTCTTTGCAGGTCACCATGGTTAACAATGAAAGAACAATGATTTCAAGCATCACCTTCCTTTTAACATGTCAAGTCTGCCCTTCTAACCCAATCAGCCTGACATAATGATCTCCAGCCTTGTGCTCGTCAACATTCTCACCTGAGTTAACAAGACGATTACTGAAATGATCTCTGCAGCTCCTTTAATGACAGCAATGAAATGCAGTGGAAAGTTTTTTTTCGGGATTAAGTTAATTTTCATAGCAAAGAAGGACTATGCAATTCATCTGATCACTCTTCATAACATTCTGGAATATATGCAAATTGCTATTATAAAAACCAAAGCAGCAACTTTTCCAATTTCCAATATTTATGTAATTCTCAAAACTTTTGGCCATGACTGTATATATATATACGGTACAGTATACACATACAGTACAGGTATGTATGAAAGGTCGGACAATTCCAATTCAATCATAGTCAGTGACGGTACTCAGCTTGATTCAATCATAAAAATATGTTGACATGCAATGAATGCAGTTAATTAAAGCAGTCACTGCTCGACATGGTTGGACTATACAGCAATGCAACTGACCTAATAGAACGACGCAAGAGGATGTTTATGGGGTGGAGCTTCATTCACTGCATCAACGCGAGGGATCAGATTCCATGCACGGATCAGTCACGGTGCTATCAAAAATTTGGAAGGATCCTGCCATGGACCAGGTGGTTGTTTCTAAAGGCTTCTATTGTAGTAGTGAGCAGATCAATGAAGTTGGCAGGGGTTCTGAAGTGTAGCATGGGACCCCATGTTGGAAACCAGCACCAAAATGTCATACAAAGTGACATTAAACACACCCACAGTGAATATATCCGTCTCTTCTGTTAAACCTTCTTTTAAGTAACTGTGAGGGTGGAGATGAACATGTGATGAACAAAGAGGTTAAGTACATCATGAAAATCAGAAACAGAGGTGAAGAACATCAGGAAGCCAGACAGAGAATGGATGTAACAGACCAGTCAGTTCAGGGGTGATGTTCCTGCCTGAGGAGACACCAGTGATGTCACACAAACTCCTTATAACCCCATCAGCAGTCCGTATAGACTCCTTAGTGCTCCATCCATCTTTCATCCAGGTCTGGGAATCATGATTCAAAAACTTTAAGCTAATGCAGCTTAGCATTCCCAGTTTGACCCTCAGGTATGGTGTAGGTGTGTGAATTTCAGAGAGTAATTCATATTTACAATTAGTTACATTTACAGGTCCGACTTTTGCCTTTGCGATTTTACTCTGGCAGGAAGACTATGGTATTAGTAAGTTTAAAACATATCCAGAACACACACACACACACACACACACACACACACACACACACACACACACACACACTTCTTATATGTTTACAAACACTGATACTGCATGTACATGTCACATGTTGTACTAAAATAGTGACACGTTGATTATTAAAAGTAGTGCATCTCAGCTCTTCTCTTAAACCATGAAAGTCTGTGCAACAAAACAGGAAACCCATGGTGGCGCCCTGCACTCAGGACACACACATACACACCTCTGTTCATGCACACAGGAAATCTGTCATGATCTCTCAGACCCTGGCAGCTGAAGCCACTTCCTGTAAATCTTTAGTTACTGATCTGACATCAGCTTTACATTGTAGAGGTCACATGATCAAAGTCATTAATAACAGAGACACTGATCTTGGATCAGCTGAAACACAATTAACTTAGATTCCTCTCTTAGATTGTCTAAACCTGCTGACCAACGAGGTGTAAGAAACATCAAAGTGGAGAAAGAAACAGAAAAACTGTTAGAAGACAGTGAGGTTTGTTCATCTCTCTCTCGCTCAAACATTACAGTTTAACCGCAACCTGCGAGCTGTTAGAGAGAAACGTTCCACTGAGGCGGACCAATCAGATTAAAGAACACACAACGCGGACATGAAAGAGCTTCAGCAGCACGAGCCGCTCAGCACCAGTGTCTGAGATGGAGACATCAAGAGTCGCTCTCATCGCTCTCGTGTGTAAGTCACACTTCACTTTTACACACTTTCACAACTCTTCACACTTACTGTCAGCTTGTGTAGAAGTTTGTACCCCCTCCTCAGTGTAGTGTAAAGTGTGATGTGGTGTTGCAGGTGTTGTGTTCTCCAGTCAGAAGAGGATCTCTGGAGCAGAAGTGGAGATGAGAGTCAGACGAGGAGACGACGTCACTCTCTACTCCGACTGTGTTTGGAAAAATGGATTAAACCCGGTGTGGTTTAGAAACTGTTCAGATCAGCATTGTTCTAGTGTCATATCAGCTACAGATATTATTCGTAGTGATTTCCCACGCTACTCGTTTTTGTGGAATCCCTGTAACAACGCACACGATCTGCTGATTAAGAACGTCACAGAATCAGATCTGGGCCTGTACTACTGCGGTATACATGAGAAAAATTTTGCTAAAAATGACCAGTTGTACTCTGTTGTGTATCATTATGGAAGCAGATCGACTCGGCTCTCTTTACGTAGTAAGTTTGTCTGATAATTCCTTTATTTTGGTCAAAAAAAGTTCTGTTGGCATTTTCAGGCTGAAATTATAAAATACATAAAAAATGGTTTCAAGTGTGTCTGTGTGTGTTTCTCAGCAGAAGGTCCTTGGAGTGTGTGTGAGCCGTGTGTATCAGAGTGTAGTGTGAGCTGTACGCTGGTGTTCAGTGTGTGTGCTGTGTGTGTTCTCCTCTCCTCACTCCTCTCCTCCATCTGTGTGTACTGCCTCTGCACACACACCACTAAAGGTACTCACACACTCGCTCTCATCACTAACACTGTCTCACTGTTTTCAGTTTCTCATCGCTGATCCTTTGTACGTCACTGACAAAGAAGAACGTCTTTAAAAATAAAGAGAGAAATAATAATAATAATAATAATAATAATAATAATAATAATAATAATAATAATAAATGAAATGATGGAGGTCTTTGTTGTTTCTCCTCAGGTTCTGAAAAGAGAGCAGGAGAGCCGCTCACTGTAAATGACTTTCAGGTACTTTATACACACACACTCGTCTTTATTTAGTCTTTAACCTGCTGTACTAATACCTCTCTCTCTCTCTCTCTCTCTCTCTCTCTCTCTCTCTCTCTCTCTCAGGTACATCAGTGTGAGCGGAGTGTAAACAGAGAGTTCTGTTGTCACACTGAAGTCTTTTACACACTTAAGAAGCCAACAATCACATCATACTAAACACACACACACATAGAGACCACTCAAACCACTTACACACACACACACTTTGACGTGCTCTACTTGTTTGCTTTTTAATGTACACGTGTGTTTGATGATCAGTGTGTGTTTGTAATAAACGATAAAGGCAAATATGTTCTCCTTTCATTTTAATTTCACTTTCATCTGCATACTCTGCAGCATTGTGTGTGTGTCTGTGTGTGTGTGTGTGTGTGTGTGTGTGTGTGTGTGTGTGTGTGTGTGTGTGTGTGTGTGTGTGTGTGGTTAGGTTATTATCTTCAGTTTCTCTGAGACCGGTGATACAACCACGGCACAGGAAGTGACCTGAAGTGCTCTCACTGAGCTTCCTGTGTCTTTGAGTCAGAGCGAGTGAGACAGATACACAGAGAGGCTACATACTCTGCAGCATTGTGTGTGTGTGTTGTTTCACACCTGATCCATCATCATAATTGGATCCTCTACTCAGTGTTACACCTGAATTGTTTGTCATTTGACCTCTGAAATCAATTCTGCTCTCTCAGTCTTTCTGTGGATGCAACAAATCCAGAACAATGTTCACTCACCAGCGCCATCTAATGTTTGAATCAGGTCCTCGATCAGTGTAACCAGTTCGTCTCGGGTTACTTTACTGTAACACTTTTTTTCTGAAAAAGCGGGAACGAGATGCTACATAAATACACTATGGGAACATCTCTTTGTTCCACCTGTTGTGCAGCATGTGTGTATCAAACATGCCAAACCTTGGCTTATATAACCTCTGTCAGGTGACGTCATCTGATGAGGTGCACCTGCGGGTTATAAATAGGAATAAACCGGAAACATCCTCAGGTCTTTTTGTCTTCAAGGAACGCAATGTGTGTGTGCATGTGTGCAAAGCACTTTATACAAAACGAATACAGAAAATGTTAGACTACTCACCAGAAAGATGGCAGAGTTAGACAGAAGATTCGATGCTTCCTCCCTGTTTAAGTCCTTCGCGCCGAGCCTCGAGCCGTGGCGCATTCCTGGGGTTCCCATGCAGATCTTCTTTTTCTCTCGCGCTCTCTCCGAATCATAAGCATTTAGCCTCCACTTATCAAGCATGCTCCGACGCTTCTTGTAAAGGCTCGAAACAGACTTCCTCTCCTGCTTTGGCGGAGATGGAAACTGTTACTTCAGAGCGCTCCTCCAGTGATGAGCGAGCGTATCAGGAGTTATTAGAGGTGGTAACACGTTCAGGAGTCCCCCAAGCGCTTAAAATTAGACAACAGGTTTCTGTCAGGTAGCCGAGGGGAGGGGCCTCAACAGCGCTCTCTCCTCTTTTTTGGCGATCTCCATGATGAGTTAACTCCTTCATGGAAGATGCCCTATTCATCGCATGTTTTTGTCCCTTCGACATCGATTTATTGTAATGTTATTGATGCAAAGGCATGGGGTTATATGATGATGCCCCAGATAGAAGAGACGCTTGCGGGTTATCTCTCTCCTGGGACGTCATCCCCCTGAAAAAGCCCACACCCCCCACCAAGCCGTGTAGACTAACATCTTTGTTGGTGGAGAAAGCTTATCAGTCAGTGGGTCAGGCTGGTGCTGCCCTTCACACCGTGGCAGTTTTACTTGCCGCGCTTAGCAATCTGCCTAAAAGAAACTTGGACCTGAGGAGTATTATCTCCACAAAAAAGAAGTCCTGAGGCTTATGCGCCAGAACCATGTTAGTGTCTCCAAAAGTCTCCTTCCTGGCACGCTCAGGAGGCCAGTTTTCAATCTTCGCCACCATTGATGTTACGGGGAACAGCGGTCTCCAACGAAATGTTAGGTGTTCAGTTGTCTACTGCCACGTTTAAGGATGCCGAACATCTAACCCCCCCCCCCCCCCATCAGGATTCAATTTGTGTTTGATACACACATGCTTCACAACTGGTGGAACAAAGAGACGTTCCCATAGCCTTTTCATGCAGCATCAAGTGAGCTTTTGAAAGGGAACTACACATTCAGTGTATACAGATTAGAACAGACCTGAGATCGGATTAAGGTACATCAGAGACTGTGTATCTGTGTGTGTGTGAGAGAGAGAAAGCTCTGTGGGAAGGTTGAAAATGAGATGTGCAGCTGCATTCTGGATCAGCGGCAGAGGTCGAATGGTGGACAGAGACAGACCTGCCAGGAGTCAGTTGCAGCAGTCCAGGTTAGAAAGGTACTGACAAACAAACCCTTAGTGGCCTGTGTCGAAAGAAATGGGTGAATTCTTCTGACATTGTAAAGAATAAATTGATATGGTGAGTAAAATAAGCAATGTATGGTGAAAATGACATGTGATTGTCCAGAGTTATCCCAAGATTGCAGGCAGTGACTGAAGGAGTGATCTGATTGTTGTCCAGAGAGATCATGAGATCCTGACAAGGAGATGAGGCAGAACAGAAGATGGCCAAGTACTGAGGCTTGTGAGACAC
The DNA here is from genome assembly GCA_013621035.1 of Clarias magur. NCBI lineage: Eukaryota > Metazoa > Chordata > Actinopteri > Siluriformes > Clariidae > Clarias > Clarias magur. The sequence goes on from QNUK01000597.1 coordinate 5,926, forward strand.
CAGTACAGAGTCTGCATGGAGCAGATATGGATCAACATTTATGTCACCTCATATGACTGATCTTCTAAGTATAGATGTGACCATTAAGAACACACGTTTCGAGAAAAGGGATCTGGGAATGGCGTTCATTACCTGTAGGGGGCAGTCGTGTTTCAATCTGAGGTATTGTGTGTCTATTGAAGCCAAAAATTTGTTAATCTTTCTTAGGCGCCCATTGACAGCAAGCGCCAGCGCTTATAAACGTGTCAAGCTCAAACTGTAAATACTGATATGTATTTATTCTTAATTTTCTTCTCCGCTTCAATGCCGATTCTTTTTTGACTGCAATTTCTCCATTATTATTATTAGGAGTAGTGGTGCTGTGAATGTATTATTATTATTATTACGCACCTGCACATGTGCAAAAAGACGAAGTACAACAAAGAATACAAATGTGCATGATAAGTTAGCCTAAACCAGTATTGTTTTATTAGGGGTATGCACTTTAAATATACACTAAACAATAAACACTGCCTGTTGCAAAGTGAAAGTGAGTTGCGTGTGCGCGTTTTTTTATCAAAAGACTGATAAACACGCAGATATGAACAGATTTATTGATAAAACTGCAGACATACTCCACCAGAAATGCAACAAACACAAAATTATATGCTATTCGCTGAATACAACGTGACAGCACGCAGAATCCTTGGACCGTTTGACTGTGTTTTCTCCATTCATTGTTATTAGTAGAAGTACACTCTAAAATGCTGGGTTTCTGTAAACACAGCATTGGGTTGTTTATGCTGGGTCAGAATTCTGGCTTATTTCGGGTAGTTAAATCACATTGTTGGGTTGCTTTTGCTATGAATACTAAAAGTGCTACAAGATTAAACTCAATGCAAAAAGATGAAAAAATAAATGTCTCCGTTTCCTCCCTGGCCCTTTAGCGTATCTTCTTCCCTTGTTTAAATCTGTAATATTTAAGTGAAATACATTTCGCTTATGGACAGGTATATTATGTTTTATCTAGAAGCGCTGGTTTCAAAACACAACGTTTTCAGAGATTTGAGATCCAGACAATCCCCAGGCGCTCTGAGCTTATGTACCAGCCCAACGCAGCCACACCTCGGAATGGCACATGGATGCACATGGAGGACAGGAAAGGATTTCTGTCCTCCATGGCCCAATATTTTCAAGACAATCTACCAGGTTTGTTTGTTCTCCAGAGAAAGCATAATACACCTGTCCACACAGGAAATAAAATGAAAAGTATCAAAATCAAAAAGTATAAAATCCAACTATGAAGTCTGATTTAATTGAATCATTAAACAATTGTATTATTTTTTAAAATCTATTTTATGTTTTGCTGGGGAAATAAATTTTAGGCAGAGACATCCGCTCCATACAGTATTTGCTAACAGCGCACCCAGTTTGATAATCCCTCTTCTCACCTTTCATTCACGATAGGTGTGAAGTTATCAAACCAGTTTCACTGATGGGAGGAATTGGCTTAACAAGGCCGAGCGGACGTCGCTGCCTAAAATGTATTTCGCCAGCACAATGTCCTGAAGCTCAGCTCGTCTTCTTTCCTTGTTTTACTCTGTGAAATAATAAATGAAATGTATTTAGCGTATATGCTTAAATATTCCCTTTTATTTATGGACATGTGTATTATGTTTGATCTGCATTATTGCAAGATGCATGCGTTTATCAGCACGGAGCACGCGAGGCAGCGTTCCTGTATTACACTCTTTTCGGACTCCAGACTAAACTATGCGCCTTGCTTTTATAATGCGGAGCAAGCCCGAGATCCTATTAATGCTAATCATTGCCAGCCGGCCTGCATGGGCGGCCCCGTCCCTTCGCACACCTGCAGAAGGGGTGCCGCCTACTTAGAGCACCTACAAAGTGAGCGAGGGGCGATAATAGATTTGGGCGCACGCCCATCACAGGCGCACGCTGTGACAACACATTTTATGTACATGGGGAAACAGAAATCTGAATATATTCAGTAAATTTGTGAATTACACTTACAGTAACTCCAACTATGAAGTCTTATTTAATTGATACCATTAAACATTCTATTTCTATTTATTCTATGTTTTGCTGGGGAAATACATTTTAGGGAAAGACGTCTGCTCGGTCTTCTTATTCAGCATCAGCAAATCTAGTTTGATAACTTCACACCTACATGAAAGGTGAGAAGAGGGCTTTTTATCAATAAATCGCACATGTTTATTAGTCTTTTGATCAAAACGCTGCCTTTTGTAAAGTAAAAGTACAAGCCGTGGGTTTCCGCACGGCGAAGAACAGCTTTATTTCAAAATTCACCATCACATTCCAGCTATTATTTCCAGTTGCAGTCAAATAATGGATGAAATAATTATTCAATGCTGGACACAAACAGCAAAAAAACATGATGATTATTATTGTAAAATGCCCGAACCACTTTGTGTTCATATAATAGTATTTACTTATATATATTTATTTTTTTTTGTTCATTCATGTCTTTTGATGGTACTCATTGTCAACACATTTTCACATTTTAATGAAGATATGTTGGCATATTCATGAATCAGGACATTTGCATAGTTAACACTATCAGATAGCCTACTATCAGGAAATTAAATTAGTTTTAAGACCATTTAAAGGCTTTGCCATGTCTTTCATGTTTTTGTCCCTGTTAAGACATTGCAAAAACTCTATATGGACCTTTTTATTATGAATTTAAAAGAACGATTTTGGGCATCTTATTTCATCATTATGAAAATAATATGGTGCATATATACACACATTCATCATGAAAGATCTATTGTAAAACAAAATAAAATTCCTGTTTGCTTCAGCATTGGAAACAATTGTCACGAGCAACCGAGGGATAAACAGAAAAGCCTTAGCAGTTAACCCGTGTAGCGTGGATGGTAAAACCAAATGCGGAAGCAGCACGAGTAGGCAGGATAACCACGCGATTAGTTTAAGAACACTCTTACACGAAGAGCAAGGATCTACACAAATAAACCCGCGTTCTAGCAGCACACACTCAATGAAAGAAGCAACCCGAATTGGTGAGTACTCACAGAATAGTCGGCGTAGTGTTAGCAAATGCATGGGCGAACCCAATGACTGAGCAATGTGAAGCGCCATCTTGTTTCCTTTTATGCTTCCTGAAACCCGACCGTATTACTTCCGGGTCCTAGTGCCAGTCATGTTACAAGTGTGCATGACAACAATATTGTTTTAGGCTAACTAATTATACACAATTCTTCATTGTACTTGGTCTGGCTTTTAGAGAAAGTCTTTCCATGTGCCATCTGACAGATATTCAGTAAAGCACAACACATTTATTTCACTTCCCAAATGTTGCTTGTGGGATCTTGCGGCATGGCGCACGCCAAATTAATGGTCTTAATCTTAATGGTCACATCTATAGAAAGCAAACCACTGCTATGACATTCCACAGACTCCAAGACTAGTTATTATTGATTTATAGAATTCTGTGGTTCACCACATCAAATGAGGTCCAGGGGGTGAGGACAGATTAGCTGATCTAATATCTAATATCTGATACCGAGCAATAGTTTCTGATGTCTGCTGGATCCAACCAGGGTTTCTTGAGGATGAGAGTAACTGTGGCTTTCTTAAATGCAGCAGTAACATGACCAGATAATATGAAATGGTTGAGGATGGTTGTGATGACGGGAAGGAGGTCTTGTGAGACTGGAGCATTGTGGAAGGGATTGGGTCTAACATGTAATGGGACTGAAGGATGAGATGACATGCTGAATCTAATAAGTTGTTAGGGTGGAAAATTATGTTCAGGGGGAGAGGGAGGATCCTGAAGTTCTGTTGTAGTGGTTGAAGTGGGAGTGAAGGTCTGGTGGATTGCTACTAATTGTCCATCATAAAATATGATTAAGTCATCAGCAATAAGAGAGGATGGAGCAGGAGTAGCACTATATTTATTTTATACTTTTTTTTAAACTTATGTCTGGGCTGAATGATACTGAAGTTAATATATGTCGAATTGTAAAGCAGTTGTGTATACTATCTGCTCCTTAAACTTACACTTCTGTCTATCGCCAGTGCAGGAGAAATAGTAGCTTTAATTGTTTCAATAAATACAGAAGACTGCAAAAGGAAAAAGCTTAATAGTTCAAACGCAAATGTTAATAGACTTCAGATTTGTTCATAAATGTAAAGTTCATGAGAGCTGGTCTTCATATTGCAATAACAGAGATAGTTGCTGTCCATGGTGCTGATTTCTAATCTCAATTCATGTCTGATTTATGCTTCCTACAAAACACCCAACAGACACTCTTAAAGTGCAGATTTAGTACTCTGTAAAACATGAATTTGCCACGTTTCCAACCAGACCATGATCCTTGAACACTTCTCTGAGCCCCTCCACTTTTCATGTATCATTCACTCTAATACTGACTTACTATACAAAATTAAATTAAATAAACACACCGTCAGGTGTCGCTCATTCAGGCTGATTGCCTGATGGCAGCATTGCATAGCAACCGTGTGTATAAATTGTGCTTTTGCCTGTTCAAAACTCTGCGTGGTAACAGCTTGCGGATCTGCCCGTGCTGAACAGTTTAAGCACCGCTCTGCCCCTCGCACGACCCGCATCATTACAGTTACCCCCTCACCCCCCCGCTCTACGGACGGCTCCCGACGTCCGAGCGTCAACCTGGACCCTGTGAAACGCTTTAATGGGTTCAAGGTCCAGTGTACGCCGAGCGTGGTGTAGGGTGGGTATAGGCCTTCAATGGGATTTGACATCCCAGTAGCCCTGAGGGGCAGTAGAAAGGGGTACTGGGGCAGGAGGCGCAGGAACTGGGGTTTTGGTGCCCCTAAGGAAGTTTAGGGTGCACTGACATCCCCAGTCTGAGATGGAACAGGTCGGCCAGTCGATGCGAGGGTTGTGATGATGTAACCAGGGGAACCCCAACACTACTCTCTGTTCTGGCACCCGGGTTACCAGAAACGAGATCCACTCAGAGTGACGTCCGAGCCGTAGCAGCACTGGGGTCACACACCTGTGTGTCACACACCCTGACTTAATTGGCCAGGAAGACCAACGGGATGGCGGAAGGGAGTGGGCTAACCAGAATACCCAGTGCCACAGCTAACCTCCCGTCAATAAAATTTCCCGTGGCCCCCGTATCTATGAACACCTCTGTTCAGGCTCTCCAGATCCCGCACCCTGAGAGCGTGGCTGGAAGGAAGAGCCCTGCATGACGGGGTCTTGACTTTTGGTCCCTCCGGTTGTGACCCCGTCTGTGACGAACTTCGCCACAGGCATCGCTTGCCCTCTGGGAGCCCCATAGGAAGCCTCAGACTCTGTCTCCATGGGAAGAGGTGAGACTTCACACCTATAGCCAGGGGAGTGACCGGCTAGGCGCGTGGAGCGGCTTTTGTGAGGTGGAGGAGATGTTCCCCGTCTGGAGCTGCCGGAACGTCCGGCCTGACGCTAACAAAGGCGGTTATCCACCCAGATGTCTAGCCTATAAAACTCCTCCAAATCCTGTGGAGGATCACGTAAGGCTAGCTCATCCTTTAGCCGCTCTGAGAGCCCGTGTGTATACGCAGCCATAAGGGCTGCGTCATTCCACCCTGAACTGGCAGCCCAGGTACGAAACTCGATTGTGTAGTCAGCTACAGATTGCTCCTCTTGACGAATAGAAAGGAGGGCCGCCACTACACTGCTCGCCGCATGTGGATGATGAAAATTAGCCCTAAGTGCATCAACAAACGCACTTAGGGTGGCATGCTCAGAGAGGAGGTGTTGCCACACTGCAGTAGCCCATCTGTGAGCAGAGAAACCATAAATGCATCCCTTTCAGATGGAAACTGCGAAGGTTGCAGCTCGAATATTAGTGAGCACTGCAGGATGAAAGCATTGGACCTCTCTGGCTCACCCACATACAGCTGTGTTGGTGGTAGTTTTGGCCACCAGATGGGGTAGTTGAGCCACTGATTCGGGGGCGCAAGTCGTCTCCGGAATTGATGGAAACCCGGAAGTGGCTCGCGCCTCGAGCTGCCCAAAAACTTGCTCGAGGCCACGCATCTCTGAAATTAATACAGTTAAGGCTTCCTTGTGCTTATCAAGCACTCTCGCTTGACCATGGGTGAAGTAGTGAAGGGTTTAAGTTGAGATGTATGGACTACCGGATGGATCCGGAGCACAGCTGGAACCGGTAGGTGACAGGGTTAATCTGGAGGTTGACGCGGTATGGTCCGATGAATCTTGGTGACAACTTTTGTGATTCTGTCTGCAGGTGTAGGTTTTTTGTTGATAGCCATACCTTGTCACCTACTTGGTACATGCGTCCCGGTGGGTGTCAACGGCAATGTTGCAGAGTGTAGCAGGTGTTAGCATGTTGAATGGCATCGTTTGCTTGTCTCTAGAGCTGTCGACACCAGTGAACCAACTGTTGTGCCGATGGTACTTCAATCTCCGGTTCTTTATGGTCGAACATCGGAGATTGGAAACCGTAGCATACCTCGAATGGGCTTAGGTTGGTGGCAGAGGGGGTGTGGAGGTTGTGAGACAGCTCAGCCCAAATGAGGTAGCAGGCCCAGGAGCACTGGCGATCAGCCATAAAGCATCTCAGGTAGCGCTCCAATTGTTGGTTGGTTCGCTCCGTCTGACCATTCCACCTGCAGTCTGTGGGTGATAGCCGGAGGACAGACTGCAGGTGGAATTGATCAGATTGCAGAAGGCCTTCCAGAACTGGGACGTGAACTGGGGCCCCCTGTCTGAGACGATGTCCTTTGGGAACCCTTGCAGGCGGACTACGTGCTCTAATATCAGCTCGGCTGTCCTTTTAGCTGACGGGAGAGAGCCACCAGGTGAACAGCTTTGGAGAACCGGTCGACGATGGTGAGGATGGTGTCTTTTCCTTTGGAAACTGGCAGGCCTGTGATAAAGTAAATGGCAATGTGTGTCCAGGGCCGGTGAGGAACCAGGAGTGGTTGATGTTCCCCTGGCGATGGTTGGTTGCTGTCCTTGGACCTGGCACACACTGGGCATGCCTGGACGAACTCGTCAACGTCCTTCCTCATATTGGGCCACCAGAAGGCGCGTTGAATAAAAAGTAGGGTGCGCTGCTTTCCGGGGTGTCCAGAAAGTGGGGCGGAGTGTCCCCACTGGAGTACCTGATTGCATTGGGTACATAGAGGCGGCCAGGCGGCACACCTGCCAGTTTGGTCTCTGCAGGTTGTGCCTGACGAACCCTCATTTCCAAGTTCCAACTGAGTGGTGTGAGGGTCTTGGTGGGTGGCAGGACAGGCGCAGGGTCCGCCCGGGGGACGTCTTCCTCGTGCTGTTGTGAGAGGGCATTGGCTTTGGTGTTCTTGGACCCCGGACGGTATGACAGGTGGAAGTTATAATTCTCAAAAAACAGTGCCCACTGCGCTTGTCTGGGTTTGAATTATTTTAAGGTGCGGATAGTGATGAGGTTTTGATGGTTGGTCAAAGACAATGAATGGCTCTCTGGCGCCCTGGAGCCAGTGTCGCCATTCCTCTATGGCCCACTTTATGGCCAGCAGCTTGCGGTCCCCTACTCCGTATCGCTGCTGAGTGGGGTCAAATTTCTTGGAGAAAAAACTGCAGGGGTGCAGTTTTTGGTCTGGACCTCGCTGGTAGAGGACAGCCCCGGCGCCCACATACGAAGTGTCCACCTCCACAACGAATGGTTTGTCAGCATCCGGGTGAAGGAGGATGGGGCAGTGGTGAAGCGGCGACAGAGTTCATGGAAGGCGGAGACAGCAGTTGAGGTGAGGTTGAAGGGGTGAGATGATGGGCAAGTCAGAGCTGTTAGTGTAGCTGCAACGGTACTGTAGTCCCGGATAAAGCGGCGATAGAAGTTGGCAAACCCAATAAATCGCTGGAGTTGCTTAAGAGTCTTGGGAAGGGGCCAATGACTCACAACTTCCAGTTTCTGCGGGTGCATGGCTTCACCCTGGGACAAGATGACAAAACCCAGGAATGTGGTGTCGCACTTCTCCAACTTACAGTACAGCTGGTGGGCGAGCAATCTCTTTAGAACTACTCTGACTTGCTGGATATGTTTGTTGACAGTTCTGGAGTAGATGAGGATGTTGTCGAGGTAGACGAACACCCTGCAGCCTAACATGTCTCTGAGGATGTCATTAATAAACTGTTGAAATGCGGCAGGTGTGTTGCAGAGACCAAAGGGGATGACCAGACTCTTGTAGAGTCCTGTAGGGGTGATGAAGGCTGTCTTCCACTCATCGCCCTCTCTGATGCGCACCAAGTTGTAGGCACTCCGGAGGTCCAATGTAGTGAAGATGGTGGCACCCGAGAGGGCGCCCAGAGCAGAGTTGGTAAGAGGCAGCGGGTGTCAGTTCTTTATTGTGATGTTATTAAGCCCCCGGTAATCGTCACAGGGGCGTAGACTACCATTGTGTTTTTTCACGAAGAAGAACCCCGTGGCGGCAGGTGAGGAGGAGGGCCAGATGGTACCATGGCGAAGTCTGCTGGAAATGTGATGTTAAATTTCTACAAAGCTGCTGTCATATTCATTGTAATTTTTTTTTCTTCTGCTCTATGTGTTGGCCATTTTCCAAAGCTTTCTGCAATTGAAACCAGTCAATTGGGCAGCTCTCCACGGTATCACAGGTCTGGGCTGAAGATCCTGGTCAAGAGCCACATGGTGACATTTGATAAAAACACACACAATTTAATAATCCAAAGGAGACTCAAGAAACTCAATCCTTTATTTGTATGCCGCAGAATGAATGGCAAAGGTGACTGGTGTTTGTGTGTGAGTGAGAGAGTTTGTGTGTGCGTGTGTGTGTTTCTGTGTGTTTCTGTGTGTTTGTGTTTGTGCCATGAGACAGGAAAACCGCAGTGAGGCGGAAGTAATTGAATAAGAAGTAAAGCACTCTTTACTGATGGAAAAGAGAAACAAAATATCTAGTCAAAATATGTAGTCTTATCTGTTACAAATCTGACATTTAAAAGAATTTAAAAGTTATATTTTCTGAGATTCAAAATTTCAGCCCTGAAGCTGAAGTGGCTTTTTGTTTGTAAAGGAAAAAAATGTTTCTTAACCACAGACTTGTATTTCCGAAGCACAATGTCACAAAAGAAGTGTTCCACTGGCTTTAACCAATCATGTAAAAGGTTCTGTCTACATCAAAGACTTTATTTGAAGCACCAGACATCACTGTTTAACCATCTGTGTGTACTGCCTCTGCACGCACACCACTAAAGGTACTCACACACTCGCTCTCATCACTAACACTGTTTCAGCAATCAATACAACGGAAATTAAGTTTGCTTTTTACCTTGAATTTTATTAAACATGTTGGCATGGCTTCAGACAGACAGCTTTAAATCATCTTTATTTCATCCACAGCAAAAGCGAAAGCTGATCTAACAGGAAGTAAGAAAGGGACAACTCGTAATAAACGACAAGGTGGAAAAGGTGAGGTCTGTTACGCCTCACTGGACATCCAGGACCCCGAGAAGAAGAAGATGACAAGGAAGATGGTGGTTCAGCACTCTGAGTTCAGCACGTATTCAGAGGTCAGAACTGACAGCAGCTGAGGAGGCACTAATGAATTCTGAAATATTTTTTATCTTCTGTCATCTTCCCCTGCTCTACATGTTGGCCATTTCTTTACACATACTAAAGTTTATCATAACTGTATCCTCTGTGTTAAGTGTGTTTGCAGTCAGTCTTTTCTGAATATGCTTTGTTGTTATTGTCCTTGGTATCACTGTCTGATTACCAGCTGTGCTTTTCCTCAACAAACCATTTTTAAAAAGTGCAATTGAAAACGTAAGTTATTGAAAAGTTGCACATGAACAATGTTTGCATGTAAAGATTTATAAACAATTATGAGTATCAGGTGTTATGTGTTCTTGTCAGTTTCCTGCCCAAACATGTTATAAAAGCCTGTTTAGATTGTCAGTAAAGGCAACTGCTGTGTCACATTATGCCTGATTCAAAGAAATGGTCCTGGCGTACTTTAACTGAATGTTCATTACCTGTAGATGACCTCAGGGTCCAGAATGTTTCAGCATGGGGCCCAAGAGGCCTCCTCTGGGCTGTAACCCTCCCAGTTCACCAAGTACTGAGTACAAACCTGATTTAGGAATGAGTCCAAGACACAACTCAAAAAGCTGAGACACCATTAATCAAGGTGTTGCACAAGACCATGAGACATGGAACGTAGGGTAGATTCTTATGGGCTGATGAACACCTACGTGATTATTAGCTCAGAAAGCAAAGAGAAGCCTGTAGTGTAGTTATGGCCTGTGGATCAGTGACAGTTGAGTACACTGAGGTCATCAATAATGAATTGTTAGAAGTTGACTGACAATTAAGTGACAAATTCTTTTTAATACATTTTTTTACAGCCTTGTGTTCTGGGGGTGGCAGGGAGAAAAAACTACCCCTAGGGTATTTGGTGCATTGGGACAGGGGCAGGTTAAAAGCACAGGCAGACGGCCTATAAGACTCAACATCTGTGTCTTCAGTGATGAAAGTAATGTTCCTGCCTGAGGAGACGCCCATGGTGTTAAACAAACACTGTTTATCTCAATCACTAGACCTTCTAGTGTCCTTAGAGTGTTCCACTCATCTTGCATCTAGGTTTGGGTATAATGATTCAACAACTTTAAGCTAATGTAACTTCATTATAAATTAGTATTTAACATTAGTAACATTTACAGAACCAACAAAACCTCCAAATAAAGTAACTGCTTATTGGATTATACCCTCACTGTGAGACTACGAGGGTCAGTAAGGTCAAAACATGTCACTCACACCCACACACACACCTTATACACATACAAACACTGAACCTGCACACACAAGTGTGCCTTGTATTGTATTAAAATAGTTACACATCTAATTATTAAAGCAGTCCATCTCTGCTCATCTCTTAAACCCTGAAAGTGTATGAGCAACAAAACAGGAAACCCACCTTGAGGCCCTGCACTCAGGACACACACACACACACACACACACACACACACACAGAATGGAAACTTTCTCTGGTTGGTAGCGGTCACGTCATGAACACAAAGAACCAAAACAACACACCTCTGTGCATTTACTGTGATCTCTCAGACCCTGGCAGCTAATGCCACTTCCTGTGTATATTTAGTTACTGATCTAACATCAGCTTTACAGGATTCCAGTGCAGAAAGAGCTTAATTAAAGTTGATTGTAAACTTTATTCAATAAATCAAACATGATGTAGAAACATAAACGTGAATACAGGGACTATGGCTAGGAACTAGAGCTAGTGCTAACACTAATGCTAACCAACACGGGATACAATCAATGTATCAAAACTACCCACCGGGGCAGGGTGCTGAAGAGACACAACACACACACACACACACACACACACACACACACACACACACACACACACACACACACGCTCTCTTGATTCTCTTGTTTGCCTTTTAATGTACACATGTGTGTGGATGATTAATGTTTTTTTTTTTTTTTTCCAAAATTTTCTCCCTAATTTAGTCGTGTCCAATTCCTCCCCGTCACTAGGGGGCTCCCACATTAAGGCTACTACTACCACTCGGCCGGGAGGGCCGAAGACTATCACGTGTTTCCTCCGAACCACGTGACGCCAGCCGACCGCATCTTTTCGAACTGCTCGCTCACGCACCATTGGGGGCGGAGTCACACACTCGGAGGACAGCGCTATCCGCTCCTTCCGCTGCGCGAGCTCACAGACGCCCCTGACTGGCTGTAGAGCCGTGATTAATGTGGGAGGAGCACTATGTACCTCTCATCCCTCCCCTCTGAGAGAGCTAGACCTCCGGCTGTGAGAGGTTACAGCATCACCCGGAAATCGAACTCATGATCTCCGGGTGATAGGGCGAGTGCTTTACTTTGGAGGCTCCAGTGTGTGTTTCAAGATATATCTCTTCTCATCTCATTTTTATTTACTTTTATCTCCATCAGAAACACACACTGTCTGCTCTTATGTGAGGTTTTACTCTGCGTCTCTGTGCGTCTCTGCGTGTGCGTCTGCGTCTCTGCGTGTGTGTGTGTCTGCGTGTGTTTGTGTTTGTCTGTCTGTGTGTGTGTGTGTGTGTGTGTGTGTGTTTGTGTTTGTCTGTCTGTGTGTGTCTGCATGTCTCTGCGTGTGTGTGCGTGTAATCCACATTATGGCTAATTGTCCACCATAAAATATGGTGAAGTCATCAGCAATAAGAGAGGATGGAGCAGTCGGAGCACGTTATACTCTTATTATTATTATTATTATTATTATTATTATTACTTATGTCAAGCCTCAGTGACACTGAAGTTAATGCCTGTTGAATTGTAAATCAGCTGTGTATACTATCTGGTGCTTCAATTTAAACTTCTGTCTATCGCCAGTGCAGGAGAAATAGTAGCTTTAATTGTTTCAATAATTTGATCAATAAATACGAAAAGGAAGATTTCAAAAAAAGAAAATGCTCAAGGTGGAATCAGAGTTCAGATTTGTTCATTCATAAATGTAAAGATTATGAGAACTGGTCTTCAGATTGCAATAAGAGAGACAGTTGCTGTCCATGGTGCTGATTTCTAATCTCAGATCAGATCTGATTTATGCTTCCTGTAAAACACCGAACAGATGCTCTTAAGGTGCAGCTTTAGTAAAGCTTTCTGTAAAAGCTGAATATTCTGAAAATAAAGAGTACAAAAACATTATTATTATTATTATTATTATTATTATTATTATGAATGTAAGGATTATCAACAATTAAAAATCCTGGCTCCATGCCCAGATGCCACCTTTCCAACCAGACCATGATCCTTGAGCACTTCTCAGAGCTCCTCCACTTTTTTTGTATCAGTCCCTCGACTATTGACTTAATGTACAAAATACCAAAATTTTTTGCAACATTCTTGGGTGTAGTCTGTGGTGTTGACGCACTTGTGGTGCACTGTACAGCTCCAATCTGAGTCTGGTTTCTCTTCAGGTTTAGTTAGTTCATGATGAAGAAATCCATATAAAGGAATGCTGCTGTAATGGTGATTCTAAGTTTGTTTTCTCCTGGTCTATGTGTAGGCCATTTCCCAAAACTTTCATCAATGCAGTTGAAACCTGTCAGCTGGGCAGCTCTCCATAGTATGACTGTCTGGGCTAAAGATCCTGTCCAAGAACCACATGGTGCCATTTGCTAAAGGCACGTACAGTGTAATAATCTGAAAGGAGACTCAAGATTTTTTATCTGTGTGTGTGTGTGTGTGTGTGTGTGTGTGTGTGTGTGTGTGTGTGTGTGTGTGTGTGTGTGTGTGTGCCATGAGATATGAAAAACCGCAGTGAGGCCCTGAAGCTCAGGCTATGAATTTACTTTCTGCAGTCAACAATTTCAGACCTATTTCATATTCTGTAGGTTACATCATCCGTCAGAGCAATAAAATTAGCCTTTACTGTAACAGTACGCCATGTCACGCCCTCCGCTCTAACCAAGCCATGATCACCTGCAACTCCTCTCCACATTCCATCCCACGGCTTCTGTTTTGCCGCCTCATTCACCGGCATGAGCACACCTGCTCTGCATCTCATTCGTCACTTTCTTCCTATTTAAACCAGCCACAAACAACCATCCAGTGCCGAATTATTGCGTGCCACAAGCCTAGTGTTTTTGTGTCTAGTGTTTTGTGAAAATAATACCTTTTACCTTTTTCATGTTATTGACCCTTTTTTCTCTTCTGGTTACACCCTTAGCTTTACGAGTTGGAACTGTTCACTACATTGATTGATAACCCGGCTTTGAACCTTTGCTTCTGTTTTTGACTCCGGCCCTGCCTTTATCCTCAGGATTGCTGAATCTCCAATCTCTCCCTCAAACTGCACATCGGATTTTACACATGCACCACAGCCCTCACCTCTCCACACAGCCACGCTCACTCCTCTGCCGTGCTTGCTCAACCTGTGCATTCAGTGCTCTGTCTCTCATCCACCTCCACAACCAAGCCACGCCACAGCTCTTTTCAGACAGCACCCCAAGTACTGGTTTCTTTTGATCATCTCTCTCTCTCTGTTTCACCTCCTCATTTTGAAATAAACTCTGTTATATTGAATCCGACCTATTGTGTCTGCTTTTGGGTCCTCCAAGCCTGCCTCACATGGACCAGCCGTGACAGAATAATTCGGCCAACATGGACCCAGCGGATTTAGGTCAACTCAGGACCGCCTTGGAGGCACAGGGCACCCTTCTCGGCACCCACCAGGGGGAGATTCAGCAAGTGAATCAGAACCTAAGGTCTATGGCGGACACCCTCACTGCACTTGCTTCTCGGATTGAACAGTTCCAGGTCTCATCACCCCCAGCTCCAGTTCGTTCTCCACCTCCTCCGATCAGAGAACCCCGTCTGCCACCCCCTCAGTCCTACAATGGAGAACCCGGCACCTGCCGAGCCTTCCTCTCACAGTGCTCCCTGTCTCTCGAGTTACAAACCTCTACATTTCCCACGGAACGTTCAAAAATAGCCTATGTCATCACACTTCTCTCTGGAAGAGCACGTGAGTGGGGAACGGCACTATGGGACGCCGACGACCCCTGCTGCACTAATTACAACTCTTTCACCAGAGAGATGAAAAGAGCCTTTGATCGCTCACTTTCTGGCAAGGAGGCAGCTGGGCAGATGCTGAGACTCCGTCAGGGAGCACGCTCAGTCTACGATTACGCCATCGAGTTCCGCACCCTGGCGGCCTCTTGTGGATGGAATGAATGCGCAATGTGCGACGTGTTTTTTCATGGACTGAGCGAGGCCGTAAAGGATGAGTTGGTCTCTCAGGAGCTCCCTTCAGACCTGAATGGTCTCATGGATCTAGCAGGTCGCATCGATGCACGCCTCCGGCTCAGACGCCAAGAACGCACCAGACCCCTTGTAAGAATGAGACCAATCACCCATCCACAAACTACCGATCCCCCCGCTGAGCCTATGCAGATAGACCGGGCCCGGATCTCTCTTGAGGAACGCCAACGGCGGCGGGATCAAGAGGCCTGCTTCTACTGCGGCCAAGTAGGCCACTTCCGCCTTCAGTGCCCGTTAAAACAATAGGCCCTCCAATGAAACTGGGAGTCTTGGAGGACCTCTCTCAGAGAAATCTCTCAGGCCAACGCCCCTTGCTACCCGTCATGATCATCTTCCAGAACAAGGCCCAACCACTCAAAGCACTCATTGACTCTGGATCTGACCAAGACCTGATGTGCGCTGCTACTGCAAGGGAACTAAGAATACCCTTTCTGGCCTTGGACACCCCACTGTCAGTCCAGGCTCTTGATGGAAGTTCTTTACCATCCATCACTCGCCGCACCCCCCCTCTCACTCTAAGAATCTCTGGTAACCATGTTGAGACCATCTCTTTCTTCATCATGGAGGGTTCTCATGCTCCTGTTGTCCTGGGGGCTCCCTGGCTGCGCAGACATAACCCCAGCATTGACTGGGCCAAGAACACCATCTTGGATTGGAGTCCTGCCTGTCTGTCTTTATGCCTCCACTCTGCCAGAGCCCACTCGTCACACCCTGTTTCCAAGGAAGAACCCCCAGATCTCTCCAATGTTCCCTCTGAATACCAGGACCTCACACAAGTGTTCAGCAAGACACGTGCTCTGTCTCTGCCGCCCCACAGACCCTACGACTGCTCCATCGATCTCTTCCCAGGTACTACCCCCCCAAGAGGGCGCTTGTATTCCCTTTCGGCCCCGGAGAGAGAGGCCATGGATAAATACATAACTGAGTCACTGGCAGCAGGGATCATCCGACCCTCATCCTCACCGGCTGGAGCCGGTTTCTTTTTTGTGGACAAAAAGGACAAGTCCCTTCGTCCCTGTATTGACTACCGCGGTCTGAATGCCATCACCATCAAAAATCGCTATCCTCTTCCACTCATGAGCACGGCCTTCGAACTTCTGCAAGGAGCATGTGTGTTCACCAAACTGGACTTGCGGAATGCATATCATCTAGTGAGGATAAGGGAGGGGGACGAATGGAAGACTGCATTCAACACACCCACAGGCCACTATGAGTACCTAGTGGTTCCCTTCGGGCTTACCAATGCTCCTGCTGTTTTTCAAGCCTTGGTTAATGACGTGCTCAGAGACTTCCTGAATATTTTCGTTTTTGTGTACCTGGACGACATTTTAGTTTTTTCCCGTTCTCTGGAGGAGCACAGATTGCACGTTCGACAAGTCTTGCAGAGACTCCTCGAAAACAAACTTTATGTCAAAGCCGAGAAGTGTGAATTCCACCAAGAATCTGTGTCTTTCCTTGGCTTTATCATCGCCCCTTCCAGCCTTCAGATGGAGCCATCTAAGTTAACTGCTGTCACCGACTGGCCCACACCCACCACAAGACGAGACCTCCAGCGGTTCTTGGGGTTTGCCAATTTTTATAGGCGCTTCATTAGAAATTACAGCTCCGTGGCGGCGCCTCTCACCTTGTTAACCTCCACCAAAGCTCCTTTTCTCTGGAACAAGCAGGCTGAGGACGCATTCACCAACCTAAAACATAGGTTCACATCTGCACCCATATTAATCATCCCGGATCCGTCCCTCCAGTTCGTGGTGGAGGTGGACGCCTCCGAGTCAGGAATTGGGGCTGTCTTGTCCCAAAGATCACTAAAGGACAACAAGTTGCACCCTTGCTCCTTCTTCTCCCGTCGTCTCTCCCCTGCTGAGAAGAATTATAACATAGGAGATCGGGAACTGTTGGCAGTTAAACTTGCTCTGGATGAGTGGAGGCACTGGCTGGAGGGAACTGCCTCTCCATTTGTGGTCTGGACCGACCATAAGAACTTGGAATATCTCAGGTCAGCCAAGAGACTTAACGCCCGTCAAGCCAGGTGGAGCCTGTTCTTTTCTCGTTTTGATTTCGTGCTCTCGTATCGCCCTGGCTCCAAAAACATAAAGCCTGATGCCCTGTCTCGACAGTTTTCCATGCCCCAAGACCCATCACCAAGTGAGACAATTCTGCCTCCTCGTTGCCTGGTGGCGGCCGCGCTCCTGGATATTGAAACGCAGGTGAAGAAGGCACTTAATCGGGAACCAGGTCCAAGCAACGTTCCTCCCGGCCTCCTCTTTGTCCCAGCGTCCGTCCGATCCCAGGTGCTGGAATGGGGACACAGCTCTCGAATTGCCTGTCACCCGGGGAGAGCCCGCACCCTATCCCTCCTTCAGCAAAGGTTCTGGTGGCCATCTATGAAGGCGGATGTTCAAGGGTTTGTGACAGCCTGTGACACCTGCATTAGGAACAAGTCGACCAACAAACCTCCCGCTGGCTTCCTAAAACCTCTCCCAGCTCCTCACCGACCTTGGTCTCATATCACCCTGGATTTTGTTACTGGCCTCCCCAATTCTGATGGCAATACCTGTATACTGACCATAGTTGACCGCTTCTCCAAGTCTGCCCATTTCGTTCCCTTGCCAAAGCTCCCGTCAGCCAAGGAAACGGCTGAGTTGATGATCCTCCACGTCTTCCGTCTGCATGGCCTCCCCTCCGACATTGTCTCCGACCGTGGCCCCCAGTTCTCAGCAGAGTTCTGGAAGGCATTTTGCAGGTTAATTGGAGCAACAGCAAGCCTATCCTCTGGTTATCACCCTCAGTCAAACGGACAGACAGAGAGATTGAACCAGGAACTGGAAAAGGCCCTAAGGTGCATGGCCTCACGAGATGCAACTACGTGGAGTAGGACACTCCCCTGGATTGAGTATGCGCACAACTCTCTACCAACCTCTGCCACAGGCCTCTCACCCTTCCATTGCTGCTTGGGCTATCAGCCACCACTGTTCCCATCCCAAGAAGAGGAAGTAAACGTACCTTCAGCTCTGTCTTTTGTTCGCCGCTGCAAGAGAGTTTGGTCCCAGGCCAGAACCCGTCTCCTACGCACCATCTGCACCTTCAAACGGCAAGCTGACCGACGCCGCTCGGCAGCCCCCAGGTACAGAGTGGGTCAGAGGGTGATGCTGTCCACCCGAGACATTCCCATCAAAACAACCTCCCACAAATTATCTCCCAGATTCATCGGACCATTCACGATCACCAAAGTAATTAACCCTGTTTCGGTCAGACTTTCCCTACCCCTCTCTATGCGCCGCATCAACCCGACATTTCATGTCTCGCAGCTCAGACGACTGGTTCCCAGCCCCCTATCCCTTCCCACCCGCCCTCCCCTCCTCCTCAACTCATCGACGGGGGTGAGGTTTTTACAGTGCATAAACTGCTAAGAGCTCGACGCCGAGGGAGGGGCCTACAGTACCTCGTCGATTGGGAGGGTTATGGGCCAGAAGAAAGAAGTTGGGTCCCTGCCAGGTTCATTGTCGACCCAACTCTAATATCTGACTTCCACCGGCAACACCCAGAAGCACCAGCTAGGACGCCCGGTGGCGCCCATAGGGGGAGGGGTACTGTAACATTCCGCCATGTCACGCCCTCCGCTCTAACCAAGCCATGATCACCTGCAACTCCTCTCCACATTCCATCCCACGGCTTCTGTTTTGCCGCCTCATTCACCGGCATGAGCACACCTGCTCTGCATCTCATTCGTCACTTTCTTCCTATTTAAACCAGCCACAAACAACCATCCAGTGCCGAATTATTGCGTGCCACAAGCCTAGTGTTTTTTGTGTCTAGTGTTCTGTGAAAATAATACCTTTTTACCTTTTTCATGTTATTGATCCTTTTTTCTCTTCTGGTTACACCCTTAGCTTTACGAGTTGGAACTGTTCACTACATTGATTGATAACCCGGCTTTGAACCTTTGCTTCTGTTTTTGACTCCGGCCCTGCCTTTATCCTCAGGATTGCTGAATCTCCAATCTCTCCCTCAAACTGCACATCAGATTTTACACATGCACCACAGCCCTCACCTCTCCACACAGCCACGCTCACTCCTCTGCCGTGCTTGCTCAACCTGTGCATTCAGTGCTCTGTCTCTCATCCACCTCCACAACCAAGCCACGCCACAGCTCTTTTCAGACAGCACCCCAAGTACTGGTTTCTTTTGATCATCTCTCTCTCTCTGTTTCACCTCCTCATTTTGAAATAAACTCTGTTATATTGAATCCGACCTATTGTGTCTGCTTTTGGGTCCTCCAAGCCTGCCTCACACGGACCAGCCGTGACATTTACTTCATATCATATGAGAAAATATATTACTGATCTGTGATGTGACTCACATTGCACTGATGCTGAATTTGATCAGAAGCACTCTTTGGGGGAAACAAAATATGTAGTCTTAACTGTTACAAATCTGACATTTACAAGAATTCAAAAGGTATATTTCCTGAACCTGATGATGTTGAGATGGAAAATAATATTTTTGATATGTTTATATTACACTGTAGATAGTTTGAAACTGCTGTAGTGGTTTTTCTGTTTGTACCGGAAAAAAATTGTTTTATTAACCACAGACTTGTATTCATGACCCCTAACGTGACAAAAAGAAGTGTTCCACAGGCTTTGACCAATCATATAAAAGATTCTGTCTACATCAAAGACTTTATTTTAGCAGCAACACATGAGCTGTTAGAGAGAAACGTTCCACTGAGGTGGACCAATCAGATTAAAGAACACACACGGACATGAAAGAGCTCTACAGGAACTATATTTGTGTATAAAGATTCATAAACAATTATGAATGTTACATTTTTTTAAAGTTTCTTGCCAAAACTTGATTCAAGGAAATGGTCCTGGCGTACTTTAACTGAATGCTCATTGCCTGTGGAAATCTGAGATGACCTCTGGGTCCAGACTGTTTCAGCCTGGGGCCCAAGAGGCCTCCTCTGGGCTGTAACCCTTCCAGGACACAAAGTACTGAGTAGAAACCTGATTTAGGAATGAGTCCAAAACTCAACTCACTTAAAAACTGAGGCACCATTAATCAAGGTGTTGCACAAGACCATGAGACAAGGAACGTAGTGTAGATTCTTATGGTGTGATGAACAGCAAGAAGATAGATGCAACGTAATTGCCGTTCTTTAGCATCACAATTGGTCAAGTATAATGGTCTCCCTATTTTTTTTAACTCAAGCATCAGTTGGAGCTCCATTGTGCCAAACCACACTCGATTACTTTCTGTGTACATTCCTGCATGTTCCACAAATTACTGTGTTTCACCACTGCACTTGCAGTTATTGGGCAGGTTTGCTGGTTATCTGATTAACCTCGAAGTGAGTTTGTTGATGGAGGCATATTAAGGCTCCTTGTTGAATGACAGGTTGTGTCAGCTGATGCATCTGCTGATGCATGATGGGTTCCTTAGGGTCAGAGCATGGCAAGAATGACCAGGTGAGTAGAGTGTTCTCTTTCAAAAGCCACACTCAATCCTGAGTGAAACCCTATGGGAACATCTCTTTTTTCTCCGGTTGTTAAGCATGTGTGTATTAAACACGCCAAATAGTTTGGCTTATAACCTCGGTCAGGTGACGTCATCTGATAACGTGAACCTGCAGGTTATAAATAGGAGTGAACCAGAAACATCCTCAGGTCTTCAGGACCACTTTGTGTTTGTGTGCAGCAAAAAAAAAAAGTGTTAACTCACCGATATGGTAGAGTTTGTTAAGAGATGCGTGCCTCCGTGTGATAGATCTCTTTCGGAGGGCGATCTCCACGAATTTTGTTTTGACTGTTTGGGGGAAGAACACGCTCTGCTCGGGCTTCAGGTAAGTTGTGAGTATTGTGATCTCCTCCCTGTCAAAGTGCTTCACGTGCGGCTTGTTTTCTTTATAGAGAAACCTAAAACTTCTCTAAAACTTCCTGATCCGGGGAGAGCGTGAAAGAAAGGGGGAATGATCGGCACGCGAGCCGCAGCACATTCCTGGGGATCCACTTTTCAAACACGCTCCAGCCCTTCTTGTGAATGAGCTGAAGAGACTTCCTCTCTTGCCACAGGAGCAAAAAGGTAAGTAAATACATTTTTAAAAATCCCCCCAAGCGCTCAAAGTTAGACGACAGGTTCTGTCGGGTGGCCGGGGGAAGGGTCCTCAACAATTGGCCCTCCCCTCCTTTGGCGACATCTATGACAAGTTAACTCTTTCATGGAATAAGCCCTATTCATCCCCTGTTTCACTATTAACATCGATTTATTCGAATGTCATTGATGTGAATGCGCAGGGTTATATGATGATGCCCCAGATTAAAGAGATGCTTGCGGGCTATCTCTCTCCTGGGACATCATCTTCCCTGAAAAAAACCACACTCCCCACCAACCCGTGCAGACTAACATCTTTGTTGGTGGGGAAAGCATTTCAGGCAGCGGGTCAGGCTGGTGCTGCCCTGCACACCATGGCAGTTTTTCAGGCATATCAGCTGACCTGCTGAGAGATCTGAGCACTGGCTGGTCTATCGATGACGCAGCATTTCCGGAGCTACGACGAGCCACAGATTTATCTCTAAGTGCCACCAAGGGCAGGGATCGCGTTTTCTTCCTTAATGCCCCCATCTCACCTTCTGGCCTCTTTTGCAACACCGTAAACAACGCTGCCACTAGGGTTTGGGAGGCGAAGCTCTACGAGCAGGCCTTGTGAGGTTTCTCTCCTGCCATGCTCAGGAGTGGCCATCCAGTCCCGACCAGATCTGGGCCCCACAAGGCGTGAGTGTGGCGAGCTGTGTACCCCCTCATAGAGACTGGGGAGGGACTTGCTGCATTTTGCAATCAACCTCAAAAAAGACAAGACCTGAGGAGCATCATCTCCGCCAAAAGAAGTCCTGAAACTGACGTGCACAGGACCATGGGGTGTCTGTTTCAGAGAGGCTGGCAGGGGGAAACCTACTGCCAGGTATGCCTCCGTAGGTGCAAAACACAGTAGAGAGAGGCTACAGGATTCATTTTGCACATCGTCCTCTGCATTTCAATGGCCGTGGTCTCCACTTCCTTGAAACCAGGACAAGCGCAGAGACCCAGTCTACTAAGGTCAGTATTTCATGGTTTCCAAGAGATGGAGGGTTGTGTCCAATTTTACATCTTCCTGGGCTGAACATTAGAGGATTAGTTTGTGAGAATCAAGTTGAAGAGTTCCTGAGGTTCGCTTTCGGAGGTGAAGCTTACCAGTATCGAGTCCTTCCATTTGGCCTAGCCCAGTCACCTCGCACATGTATAAAATGTACGGATGCAGTGCTGGCTCTATGATTCCAGGGCATCCGTATTCTGAATATAGACAACTGGCTTATCCTGGCTCAGTGTTAACAGCAAGCGCTTTGGCATCAAGATGTCATCCTAGCTCACCTCCATTCGTTAGGATTGAGACTCAATGCCAGGAAAGGTGTTCTCTTTCCTGCTCAGAGGACAATGTATTTGGGTGTCACATGGATTCGATCGCAATGCAGGCACAGCTGTCTCCTGTGCGTGTCGAATCCATTCTCAATGCCCTAAAGGAAATCAGGCTAGGCCAGAAGGTGATTGTTCATTACTTTTAGAGTGTTTTTAGCTCTCATGGCAGCTGTGTCCACGGTGATATCTTTGGGCCTTCTGCACATGAGAGCGTTTCAGTTGTAGCTAAGAGCCAGGGGATTTCACTCAAGGACCAATCCCTAGAGGCAAATAAGTGTTACGCACCAGGGCTTCGTACCCTTTCCATGTGGTTCAGACCCCAGTTTTTGACTCTGGGTCCCACTCTATGTTTGTATTGTCATCGCTTGATGCTAACGACAGACGCTTCCCTCACGGGCTGAGGTGCAGTATTAGATTGCCGTCCTGCCCAAGGGAGCTGGAGAGGTCATCTTCTCACGTGTCACATCAACTGCCTCTAAATGATGACTCTGTTTCTGGCCCTGAAATACTCCCTCCAGCAGTTGAGAGTCTACCATGTCCTATTGTGTGTGGACAACACGACGGTAGGTAGTACAAAACACTTTATAGCATACTTGCACATCCCCTGGACATCTCTATTTATATTCCATATTTTCCATACTGTACACCTAGGTTCACCTAGGCTTTATTATAATTCTTCACCCGGGTTTTCTTATTTTCTTATTCTCTTATATTTTTTATATTTTTATTTTCTTATATTTTTATTGTACATTTATTTTATTATTAGTGTAAATAGCCTTAAATATTTTTTTATTCTAAGGTCACGGGCAGTCGCCTAAGCATTTTACTGCATATCGTACTGTGTATGACTGTATATGTGACAAATAAAATTTGAATTTGAATTTGAATAGTCTTGTATAAAAATCGCCAGGGCGAACTGTGCACCGGGCTCTGCTTTGGGCACAGAACAAGTTCCTGTCCCTCAGGGCGATTTACATTCTGGGGCGTATGAATGTGGGAGCATACTTACTATTCAGACAAGCTGTAACTCATGGGGAATGGAAACTCCACCCCAAAGTAGTCAGTCAAATCTGGAAAAGATTTTTATGGACCTCTTTGCTTCACAAGGAACAGCACAATGTCTCCTTTACTACTCTCTGACTCCTCCAGCTCCCCTGGGTCTGGATGCGATGGCCCATACGTGGCCCAGATTACGCCTTTATGCATTTCCGATAGGTGTGCTCCCAGGAGTCCTAGTGAGGGTCCATCAACAGTGTTTGCACCTCTTATTGACAGTGCCCCATTGGCCGACCAGAGTGTGGTTGTCGGATCTAAAATCTCTCCACGACCGGTCACCGTTGTGATTCCAATGAGGAGGGATCTTCTGTCTCAGGTGCAGGGGACAATATTTCATCCCCGGCCCAAGCTCTGGAACCAACTAAGAGATGCTGGTCTTCCAGCCAGCGTAATTGAAATTATTCTAACTGTTAGGGCTCCCTCCACTAGAAGAACTTATGCCCTCAAATGGAGTGTATTTGAAAGTTGGTGCATGGCAAAACATGTAGACCCAGTCCACTGCCAAATTGTTTCACTGCTGAAGTTTCTGCAAGAAAAGTTGTCCTTGGGCTTATGCCCTAGTTTTCTCAGAACGTACATAGCCGCTATTTCAGCTTGTCATGTTCTGACTGATGGAAAGCAGTCTGTGGGAGAGCACCCTTTTAGTTGGACGTTTTATTTGTGAAGCTAAATGGTTGAGGCCACCCAGTAGAGCAACGGTCCCTTCGTGGGACTTTTCTATTTTGCTCAAAGGTCTGATTGACACCCCGATTGACCCCTAAGATTGTTTTTCTTATGGCCATTACGTCTTTGAAGAGAATTGGAGATCTGGAGGCTTTGTTGGTGCTCTTCAGGTTTACGACCACCGCACTAGCCAGTGGCGTAAGTCAGAGCAGCTTTTCATTTGCTAATCATCATTTACAGACCCCCAGGGCCGTACTCGGAGTTTCTCTGCGAATTTGCAGATTTCCTTTCAAACCTTGTTGTTTCTGTAGATAAAGCGTTAATTGCTGGAGACTTTAATATTCATTTTGAGAATCCAGAAGACCCTCTGAGAACAGCATTCTTGTCCATACTGGACTCAGTAGGAGTAAATCAGTGTATAGTAGGACCCACTCATAAAGCAGGTCACACTTTGGATTTAATATTATCCTTCGGATTAAGTATAGGAAATATAACCACAATTCCACAGTCTGAAGTTATCTCAGATCACTACCTTGTCTCGATTAAAGCGTGTTATAGTAATAATGTACGCACAGCACCGCGCTTCCACCTTAAACGTACATTTACATCAAATACCGCACAGAGCTTTATCAATAATCTTCCAGAATTATCTACTTTGATTGGATCGCCATCTGACTTCACAGAACTCGAACAGGCGAATGAATATCTAGAGTCAGCACTTCGTTATAGCTTAGATAATATCGCTCCAGTTAAAAGGAAAATGATTAGAGATAAGAAACTCGCTCCTTGGTATAATGACCACACACGTGCTTTAAAACAAACCGCTCGCAAATTCGAACGTAAATGGCGCCAAACTAAATTGATAGTATTCAAAATAGCTTGGAAGGAGAGCATCCTGAACTATAAAAAAGCTCTCAGTGATGCTAGATCAACATATTTCTCCACTCTAATAGAAAATAACAAAAACAACCCGAGATTTTTATTTAATACCGTAGCTAAATTAACTAAAAACAAGACCACTGCAGAAATCTCCACAACATCATCATGCAGTAGTGAGGATTTCATGAACTTTTTCAATAATAAAATCATAAATATTAGGCAAAAAATTCAGGCTTTGAAACCAGACAATTTAAATAATTCAGATGATCTAACCACATCACATCAGAACTTAGAACACTTTACTCCCCTTGAAGCGAGGGAACTAATTTCACTCATCTCTTCTTCAAAATCGTCAACCTGTATATTAGATCCTATACCGACACATTTTCTCAAGCAGATAGTACCAGCAATAATAGAACCCCTGTTGAAAGTAATTAACTGTTCACTCAGTAGTGGGTATGTCCCCAAATCCTTTAAATTAGCCGTTATTAAACCGCTAATCAAGAAACCTGACCTTGACCCCTGTCTGCTTTCTAATTACAGGCCGATATCAAACCTTCCCTTTATCTCCAAGATTTGGAAAAGGTAGTATCACAGCAGCTATGTTCACATCTACACAGAAATAGCATAAATGAACTGTATCAGTCAGGATTTAGGCCTCATCACAGCACAGAGACAGCACTTGTTAAAGTAGTAAACGACCTCCTATGGGCCTCTGATCAGGGTTGCGTCACTATACTTGTGTTACTGGACCTCAGTGCAGCTTTTGACACCATTGATCATAGTATTCTCCTTCACAGATTAGAAAAGGTAGTTGGAATTAAGGGAACTGCCCTCTTGTGGCTCAGATCCTACTTGACTGATCGTTATCAGTTTGTAGATTTAGATGGTGATCATTCCTCATGTTCTCAAGTGGAGTTTGGTGTTCCACAGGGCTCAGTTTTAGGCCCACTGCTTTTTTCCCTTTACATGCTTCCTCTGGGCAACATTATTCGTAAACATGGTATTAGTTTTCATTGTTATGCTGATGACACACAATTATATGTCTCAGCAAAACCAGATGAGAAAAACCAGTTTGCTAAAATTGAGCAGTGTGTGCAGGACATACGAGATTGGATGTTAATTAATTTTCTTCTGCTTAATCCTGATAAGACAGAAGTTCTAGTCATAGGACCACAAGTAGCTAGAAGTAAGCTTTCTGATCAGACTGTAACTTTAGATGGCCTTTCTGTTCCATCAAATGCAACAGTTAAAGACCTCGGTGTGATTATAGATTCCAGCCTTTCGTTTGAAGCTCATGTAGATAATATCACCAGGATAGTTTTCTTTCACCTTAGAAATATTGCCAAGATAAGAAACATATTGTCACTAAATGATGCAGAAAAACTAGTTCATGCTTTTATCACCTCTAGGTTGGATTATTGTAACGCCTTACTGTCTGGTTGTTCAACTAGGTGTATAAACAAGCTTCAGTTAGTTCAGAATGCAGCAGCGAGAGTCCTCACTAGAACCAGAAGATACGAGCACATCACCCCTATCTTATCTACACTGCATTGGCTCCCTGTGAAATTTCGCATCGATTTCAAGATACTACTTTTGACATTTAAAGCACTAAATGGTCTCGCGCCACAGTATTTGAGTGAACTGTTAGTGTCTTACGATCCGCCACGCCTACTTCGATCAAAGGATGCAGGCTGCCTGTCAGTACCACGTATTATTAAAACTACAGCAGGGGGCAGAGCTTTTTCTTACAAAGCCCCAAAGTTATGGAATAGTCTTCCTGTTAATGTTCGGGACTCAGACACAGTCTCAGTGTTTAAGTCTAGGCTAAAAACTTATTTATTTAGCCAAGCATTTTTGTAAATAGATTAACCTTAGGTAAAGGAGCAGATCTGGGGGACTCATGGACGTAGAGTATTCTGGTGAACTGGTATGTTTAGATGCTGTCCTCCCCACTCTCATTGTTCACTCAGGTTTGTTGACGGTGAGGTGATTGGTTGCTTTACATCTCAGGGAGCCCTCATGTTTGTGTTTCCTTCTGGCTCTCCCTTTTAGTTATGCTGTTATAGTTAGTCCTGCCGGAGTCCCTGCTTGCACTTTGCACTAATATACATTCACCTTATACATGTTGACTGTGACCATACCTAACTGCCATCTCTCCTTATTTTCTGTTCTCTCCTTTTCTGCTCTCTCTCTCTCTCCCTCTCTCCTTTCCCTCTCTCTGTCTCTCTGTCGAGCTATACATGTTCGCTCCTGAGTTGCCAGTGATCCAGACCCCTCTGCCCTCTGAAGCCGTCTAACCCGTCCTGGAGTCCTGCTTCTGGTTGGAGATCCCGTCGCATGGATGCCCCGTGTGGTCTGCCTGGATGCGCTTGGCTGGGGATGGTTTCCATGAAGACTGTCCTATCATCGATTGATGCTCTGGGGACCTGTGACTTCAGTTGTTCGATAGCTCAGGACTGGAATCTCCTACAGTCTACCTGAGCCTCCGGGAACAAACTGGACTCCTTTTAATTTAAATTTTAACACATCTCCTGTTACACTGAACTTCCAGTACACATTATTATGCTGATCATTCTCTGCTATCCGTTATCACCCAGATGAGGATGGGTTCCCTGTTGAGTCTGGTTCCTCTCAAGGTTTCTTCCTATTACCATCTCAGGGAGTTTTTCCTTGCCACCGTCGCCCTCGGCTTGCTCATCAGGGACAATCTTATCATTTTGATTCATACACATTGCATAAAAACTTACTTCTTTTTATTGTGTAAAGCTGCTTTGCGACAATGTCAATTGTTAAAAGCGCTATATAAATAAAATTGAATTGAATTGAATTGAATATGGGGGCCGCAACCTCGCCACTAGACAGACGCTGTCACATTGTGTGAGAGATGCAATTACCCTAGCCTACGAGGCGTGTGGTAACACTTTGCCTCTGGGAATCAGGGCTCATTCAACCAGGGGGATTGCCTCATCACTTGCTCTGGCAAGAGGTGTCCCCTTGCAGCAGGTGTGTGATGCAGCAGGCTGGTCCTCTCTGCCCACGTTTGTTAGATTTTATAGTCTGGATGTCAATGCTACTCCGGGTTCGTGGGTCCTCAAGTCAGCATCCCAAAGTGATGTCTGAGACCTCTTTGGCTATTGTGCGCACACGCTACACAACCTTGGGGTCCAGACACTTGAAGTGCGGTGCCGTTGGTATTCTTGTTACCAGCGTATTCACGCAGCATTGCTTGTGGCTTTTGAAAGGGAACATCTCCGGTTACTTAGCTGTAACCCTGAAAAAGCAGGTCACTCCTATTTATAACCTGCACGTGTGCCTTATCAGATAACGTCACCTGACCGAGGTTATAAGTCAAAATATTTGGCATGTTTGATACACACATGCTTCACACCCGGATAACAAAGAGATGTTCCCATAGCGTTTTCACGCAGCATCTCATTCCCACTTTTTCAGGGAAAAGGGTTACAGCAAAGTAACCCGAGACGAACCCATTGTTAGATTCAGGAGCAGGTTAAAGTTTAGACATTTTATCAGACAGATAGAAGTGAGGTCAAGTAGAGAGGTTGATCTAGACAAAGGTAGTAATCCAAAGAGCAAAGGGTAGAGACAGAATCCGGGAAAAACAAGACAAAGCCCCACTTTAGAGATAATCTGGCAAATATTGCAATTCTTGATGTCCATTTAAATCTGGAAATTGATCTGATACGTTTCATGTGTGGGTTGATTATTAGCTCAGAAAGCAAAGAGAAGCCTGTAGTGTAGTTAAGGCCTGTGGATCAGTGAGTACACTGAGGTCATCAATAATTAATTGTTAGAAGAGTGACAATTAAGTCACAAATTCTTTTTAATACATTTTTTCAACAGCCTTGTGTTCTGGGGGTGGCAGGGAGATAAATCTACGCCTAGGGTACTTGTCGTACTAGGACAGGGGCAGGTTAAAAGCACAGGCAGACGGCCTATAAGACTCAACATCTGTGTCTTCAGTGATGAAAGTAATGTTCCTGCCTGAGGAGACGCCCATGGTGTTAAACAAACACCTTTTATCTCAATCACTAGACCTTCTAGTGTCCTTAGAGTGTTCCACTCATCTTGCATCTAGGTTTGGGTATAATGATTCAAAAACTTTAAGCTAATGTAACTTCATTATAAATTAGTATTTAACATTAGTAACATCTACAGAACCAACAAAACCTCCAAATAAAGTAACTGCTTATTGGATTATACCCTCACTGTGAGACTACGAGGGTAAGTAAGTTCAAAACATGTCACTCACACCCACACCCCACACCCACATACACACCATATACACATACAGACACTGAAACTGCACACACAAGTGTGCCTTGCATTGTGTTAAAATAGTTACACATCTGATTATTAAAGCAGTCCATCTCTGCTCTTCTCTTAAACCCTGAAAGTGTATGAGCAACAAAACAGGAAACCCACCTTGAGGCCCTGCACTCAGGACACACACACACACACACACACACACACACACACAGAATGGAAACTTTCTCTGGTTGGTAGCGGTCACGTCATGAACACAAAGAACCAAAACAACACACCTCTGTGCATTTACTGTGATCTCTCAGACCCTGGCAGCTAATGCCACTTCCTGTGTATATTTAGTTACTGATCTAACATCAGCTTTACAGGATTCCAGTGCAGAAAGAGCTTAATTAAAGTTGATTGTAAACTTTATTCAATAAATCAAACACGATGTAGAAACATAAATGTGAATACAGGGACTATGGCTAGGAACTAGGGCTAGTGCTAACACTAATGCTAACCAACACGAGATGCAATCAATGTAACAAGGGCAGAGCAAGCATGGAATTCTTAAACACATGAGGCAAGAAAACGTGATGTCTCGACAGTCAGGTGGTGGCAGTGTGTCACCTCTCTCCAATCCTGCTGGCAAAAACCCAGAGCTTATCCATGGTGCCAGGGAAACTTGCTATACTTGGCAAAATGGGAGCAGTACCAGGCTGAGACAGGGCCAGGCATGATTCAGGAGGAGGTGCAGGGCGTGGCTCAGGCAGTGCAGGTCATGGATCAAGTGGTGCTAGACTGAAGGCATCTCCAGCTCTGAAGGCATCTCAAGGTTTTTCAGGCTGTCAAAAAAATGGTATCAAAACATTGTTCTTAACAGAGCAAACAGGGACTAGCAGGGGCTTCAACAAGGCTAACAGGGCCAAGGTTGTTCAGAACAAACATATCAATCACTGGAAATCAGTGCCAGCAGAGCTAACTGCGCTAGCAGTGCTAACAGTGTTAACTGCGCTAACATACAAGCTCTGAAAACAAGGCACCTAAATTTGGATAACGCAAACAACCAAAAAGGAACCTGAAGGTCCTCCATCTCTGACCTGTGTGCAGGAAAATGGTGTAGTGACCTGCATCTAGTGAACATCAGTTAAATAAAGCTGTGCATTTCTCTTCAACCCTGTGTGTGTGTGTGTGTGTGTGTGTGTGTGTGTGTGTGTGTGTTTGTGTGTCACAGGAAACCCATAGTGCGTCCCTGCAGCTCAGACTACACACTCACCCCCTGTAGTCACTGATCTCAGATCTGTTTTACACCCTGTATGTTCATCCTTAGAACTTCTAATCCTATATCATTGTGTAATGGTCATTGATAAAAGATTTGATTTGATTTGATCTGATATGATATGAATAAATATATTTCTGCTATGGGAGTGATATTTTACAGATGATGGATTTAATCATAAGTAACATACATTCCTGGGAGCATTCCTTAGGGAAATCTAAATAATAAAATCTATACTTGAGTACAAAAAAAAAATCTGAAGCTTACAAGACTTCAAAAGTCAGCTAAGTTATATTTCTCATATTTCCTGAGACGATGAAAAAAATTGCTGAACTTGATCAAGTTAAAAGGGATGAAAATGAATAGATATTACAGTGCAGACAGGTTTAAACTGCTGTAGTGGCTTTTTGTTTGTAATGGAAAATTCGTTTCTTAACCACAGACGCGTATTCAAGACCCTCAAGGTGATAAATAAATGTTCCATTGGCTTTGACCAATCACGTAAAAGGTTCTGCCTACGTCATGCCTCTATTCTAAACATTAAACATACACAGTTTAACCGCAACCAATGAGCTGTTAGAGAGGAACGTTCCACTGAGGCGGACCAATCAGATTAAAGAACACACAACGCGGACATGAAAGAGCTTCAGCAGCACGAGCCGCTCAGCACCAGTGTCTGAGATGGAGACATCAAGAGTCGCTCTCATCGCTCTCGTGTGTAAGTCACACTTCACTTTTACACACTTTCACAACTCTTCACACTTACTGTCAGCTTGTGTAGAAGTTTGTACCCCCTCCTCAGTGTAGTGTAAAGTGTGATGTGGTGTTGCAGGTGTTGTGTTCTCCAGTCAGAAGAGGATCTCTGGAGCAGAAGTGGAGATGAGAGTCAGACGAGGAGACGACGTCACTCTCTACTCCGACTGTGTTTGGAAAAGTGGATTAAACCCGGTGTGGTTTAGAAACTGCTCACATCAGCATCAACCACGTTTAATGATGTCACGTCAGGAATTAGTTCGTAATGTTTTTCCCCGTTATTCATTTGTGTGGAATGAGTCCACCATGGCACATGATCTACTGATACAGAATGTCACAGAATTAGATCTGGGGATCTACTACTGCTCTATGCATGAGAGAGAGGTTAGAGATGAGAAAGGCGGCGTCATTACCGGCACTGATGTGTATCGTTACGGAAACAGATCCACTCGACTCTCTCTACTCGGTAAGTCTGTCTAACAATTTAAGAATTTTTTTCATCATAATCCCTTTACTGATGGTTTGTTAAATCACAAAATTTCGAAGATTATCCAGATGAAATCGGATGTTGTGGTGCCATTAAAACATGTGTGGATGTGTGTGCTTGTGTGTGTGTGTGTTTCAGATAAAATCTCTCCTCCAGTTACTGTCTCTCCAAACACCACAACACAGTGTGTATCAGAGCCGAGTGTGAGCTGGACGCTGGTGTTCAGTGTGTGTGCTGTGTGTGTTCTCGTCTCCTCACTCCTCTCCTCCATCTGTGTGTACTGCCTCTGCACACACACCACTAAAGGTACTCACACACTCGCTCTCACCACTAACACCGTCTCAGCATTCAGTAGAACAGGAATGAAGTCGGCTCTTCACCATGATTGTCATTAACCTTGTGGGCGTGGCTTTAGACAGACAGCTTTAAATAATCTTTGGCAAACGGTTCTTTTTGGATTTTAAAACAACTCTATTTCATCCACAGTAAAAGCTGATCTAAGAGGAAGTGACAAAAGGACGACTCGGGGACATGATGAGGTTGGAGAAGGTGACATCTGTTACGCCTCACTGGACATCCAGAACCTTGAAAAAAAGAAGATGAAGAGGAAGATGACGGTTGAACACTCTGAGTTCAGCACGTATTCAGAGGTCAGAACTGAGAGCGGCTGAGGCGGCGCTAATGAATTCTCAAATTTACATCACATCAGTCACAGTGTATAATTTTAATTAACCGTTTGTACAGTACATCGTTAGTGACCATTTTTTTAAATAAAGAATCAGATGAATTATAAATTTAAAAAATTTATGTTTATGCATCATGGTTTGATTGCTAATGTCTGATAATGGTGAAACAACAAATACACTTTTAAAGGAGAAACATGAACACAACAAGAGACAAGAGAAGGCGTTTACGGAATTTAAACTGTGAGGGAGGAAGTGTAGCGAGGGTGAGTGTGTGAGTGATGAATGTAGGCATGGGATGATCCTGAACATGGCCTGAACTGTTTAATTCCTGCGTCAAGGAAGATCAGTGATCATGTAGCGGCTCAGTGGTTTGGGTGCGAGCTTTCAGCACTGAGCTCTTCTGGGATGTTGGTGTGGGAATATAAAAGATCTGTGTCTAAATGAACGAGAGTTTTCTTCTCATCTGTCATCTTCATTTGCTCTAGACGTTGGCTGTTTCTTTGCACCTACAAAAGCTTACCATAACTGTAACCTCCATCAAGGAAGATCAAGTATGTTTGTTTCAGCCTTATCTGGACATCCTTGTCCTTGATTTCATTTGTATAGCGCTTTTAACGATGGTCATTGCGCAATGATATAGAATTAGAAGGTCATTTTTATTGACGTGTGGGTGAGGATGTAACATACAGGGTGTAGAACAGTTCTGAGGTCAGTGACTGCAGGGGGTAAATGTGTAGCCTGAGCTGCAGGGTCTCACTTTATCAGTATCAGGTGTTGTGTGTCCTTGTCAGTTACCTGCCCAAAGGTGTTGCGCAGGTAACATGTTTAAAGGCACCTGTGCTGTTGCATTATGTCCTTTTCCAGTAAAGAATCCTGAAGAACCTAGGCCATATTCTTGGTGCCTGCAGAAAGTCTGATAAGACTGATTGATTTAGCCTGGAACCCAAGAGAGTTCCGCTGGGCTGCAACCTTCCCAGTCCACTTAGTACTGAGTGTCTCACTGATTATTGAATCAGACCAACACAAAACTCATGCTAAATGCTAGGGCACCATCAATCAAAAAGGTGTACAAGATCATTTTAGTCTTAGAGTCACATGATGTGAAGAAAATCTAGGGGATATGCAACTAAATAGATTGCTGAAACATCATAAATTGTCAAATATAATGTTCTGCCTTTATTTTACTGTAGCACCAGTTCCACTGATTCCGTCTTTCACGTTCGCTTGGTGAATTAATAACTTTGTTTGGCTTTACCATTGTGCATGACCTCTCTTGAATCAGGGATTTTGAACTTCGCTCTGGATTTCAGATTTGAAATTTCCTGCTGCTAGATAATCTTGTTACGACTTAGCCTTTTCAAATGGTCTTTGACTTACTTTACACACTTTTGTGCTGAATTACACAACCATGACCTTTTGATTTTGTTGGTGAAGGCCTAGTAGATAGAGGCAGCAGATCTGTTGTGTTCGTCATGGCAAAAGTAAGTCACTGTGTGACAATAATGAAAAGGTGGCTAGAATGAACCCAATATCAGAATCAGAGCCAGGATAAAGTTCAGAGGTTTTATTAGGCAGATGAAATTTGCAGGGTAAAAGACATATAGGCCTTCCCTGACTCTCTGGGTGTACAAGGAATGTTCACTGATGTTGGTGAGGGTTCTGAAAACCCTGAAGTGAAAACAGCAGCAAAACATAAAAATTCCTTAATCAAAGACAGTGAACACATCCACAGTGAACATATCCATCCATTAATTCCCTTCCATGCGGAGACAAAACTGCACAGTGGTCGAGAAACAGAGGTTAAGAACTTAGGTGGGGTTGTAGAAGCCAAGAAGTCAGATTAGGTTATAGCCAGATTGTCCTGAAAGGAAATATCCAATTTAACTTAAAAGTTAAAAGTCCATGTCTGTTAAACAGTGCTGAGCTGTAACTGTGTTATCCAGCAATTAGAGATTTTAAAATGGAACTTCAAATGCAAGTTTGTAGAACGTGATGCAGGTGAGGTCAAGCACAAAGGTTGATCCAGACAAAGGTAGCAATCCAAAGAGCAAAGGTGAGAGACGGTAACCGGGAAACAGACAGGGTCATACACAGAAAGTAATCATCTGGGAAACAAGACGAAAGGCACACTAGAAAGATACTCTGGTAAATATTGAAATTCTTTGTGTATATTTAAATCTGTGAATTGATTATCTGATAGGTTTCACAAGTGAATTGGCTCAATGAGCAAAGAGAACGCCTGGAGTAGAGCAATGGCCTGGATGTTCCAGCCTGATCAGCCCAATGAGTGACAGGTCGCTACACTGAAGTCTTCAATAATGGGTTGTTAGAAGAGTGCACAAACGGCATATTCTCTTTAACTCTTCAACAGTTTTGCCTCCGAGTGGCGCAGTGGTAAAGCGCTCGCCCTGTCATCCGGAGATCGCGAGGTCGATTCCCGGGTGATGCTGTAACCTCTCGCAGCCGGAGGTCTAGAGAGAGCTGATTGGCCGAGCTCTCTCAGAGGGGAGGGATGAGAGGTACATAGTGCTCCCACATTAATCACGGCTCTACAGCCAATCAGGGGCGTCTGTGAGCTCGCGCAGCGGAGGGAGCGGATAGCGCCGTCCTCCGAGTGTGCCCCCCGCCCCCAACGCGTGGCGAGTTTGAAAAGATGCGGTCGGCTGGCGTCACGAGGTTCAGAGGAAACACGTGATAGTCTTAAGCCCTCCCGGCTGAGTGGTAGTAGTAGCCTTAATGTGGGAGCCCCCTAGTGACGGGGCGGAATTGGACACGATTAAATTAGGGAGAAAATCGGGGGAAAATCTTCCCCCACCCCCCAAAAAAAACTCTTCAACAGTTTTGTGTTGTGAGGGTGACAGAGAGAAAAACCGACCCCTAGGGTTAGTAGCAGGTTATTGATACAAGCTAGAAGCCTATGAGAGGTACCATCTGAGCCTTTGTTAATAATAATAATAATAATAATAAAAAAAAACAGAGGCAGAAGATGAGTCTATTCAGCAATGATGTTCCTGCCTGAGGAGACGCCCATGATGTTACACAAAATCGGTTTAACTCAATCAGCAGTCCTTGTAGAGTCCTTAGAAAGTTCGATTCGTCTTCCACCCAGGATTGGGTGTCATGATTCAACAACTTTAAGCTAATGTAGCTTAGCAGTCTCAGTTTGCCCTTTGATGTGGTGTAGTTGTGTGAGATGTCTGAGTAGTTATTATTCACAATCTTATTTGTGTAGAAACACTGATATTACACACACAAGCCACATTAAAACAGTAAAATAGTTAGTGAGCACGTCTGAGTATTGAAGCTGTGCATCTCTGCTTTAATAATGAAACACGCATGAAAGTGTTCGAGCAACAAAACAGGAAGCCCCTAGTGAGTGCCTGCACTCAGTACACACACGCACACGCACACACACACACACACACACACACACACACACACACACACTCACAGAATGGAAAGTTTTGTGGTTAAAACCGGTCACTTCATGCAGGAACGCAAAAAAAACAACACATATTTCTGAGTAACACACAACCACAAATACACACACACACACACACACACACACACACACACACACACACTGCTGTACATGCACACAGGAAACCTTCACTGTGATCTCTCAGACCCTGGCAGCTGAAGACACTTCGGGTGTAACTTTAGTTACTGATCTAACATCAACTTTACATTGTAGACGTCACAAGATCAAAGCCATAAATACCAGAGAAACTGATCTTGGATCAGCTGCAACAGATTTAATTTAAATTCCTGACTAATCTGCTCTTACGTGTAATTCGGTTAAACCGAGTGTCTCCAGACAAAACACCTGACCTTCTGACTAACGAGGTGTAAGAAACATCAAAGTGGAGAAAGAAACAGAAACACTGTTAGGAGACAGTGAGGTTTGTTCATCTCTCTCTGGCTCAAACATCACAGTTTATCCAACTCCCATCTAAGTCTGGTTCCTTCACAGGTTTATTTTTCACTATATTGAATAAATCTCTAACATGTCGAATTCTTTTCCTCCATATGTTCATGTCTTTGCTTTTAATTGCTTCGCTTTTAAATCGTCCTGGCCAAAAGTGACATGCTTCCGTTTGATTAAGGCACGTGAAGGCCGTTCATCTGAAATAATAATCCTTCATCAGTGTGCAGAAAAATGTTGTAGTGACCTGGTGTAGTGGGCATGTGCGACTACATTGGTCTTCTTAAGCATCATAAATGGTCAAATATAATTTGTTGTCGAGTCTCGTTTCTTGGACTCCAGCATCAGTTGGAGATCCTGTGGGGCAAACCACACCCAATTACTCTCTGTGTACGACGCTGCATGTTTCTCAAACTCCATCTCTCATCTTAGCTTTGTGGATCACGACCTTTGGTTGGATCAACCTCTGTGCTCAGCCTCACTTTATTTATGGACTTGAAAAGAACTTGGCTTTAGATTTCAGATTTGAAATCTCCTGCCATTGGATATCATGGTAACAACTTGGCCTTTTTAAATGTAGATTGACTTCTGCTTTTGTGCATTACTCTTTAACCCTGAGTGTGTGTGTGCTATGAGACAGGAAAACCACAGTGAGGCCCTGCAAGCTCAGGCTACACACCTTCCTCCTGCAGTCACTGATCTCAGATCTGTTTTACACCCTGAAGGGTAAATCCTCAGTATTGTAGAACATAACCAGGGGAAATTACTTTCTAATTCTACCATAAGAAAAGAAAATATATTTCCGATGTTATGTGACTATTTGACTGATGATGGATTTGAACAAAATTAAACAAAATTCCTACAAGAAGCCTTGAGACACTGAATCATAAATTAGTATTAAATATTCACATATCTTGAAAATGACAAAATTACAAAAGTCACCTGAGTTATATTTGCTGAGACCAAAAAAAAAAATCAGTTATGATGAAAAACATTATTTTGATTATATTACACTGCAGACAGGTTTAAACTGCTGTAATAGGTTTTGTTTTCAATATTTAAAAAAATGTTTTTTAGCCACAAACGGTCCCACAGTGTGATGAAAAAAGTTCCACTGGCTTTGACCAATCATGAAAGGTTTTGTCTACATCAAAGGCTTTGATTTAAGCAGTAGGCATCACAGTTTAACCGCAACCAATGAGCTGTTAGAGAGAAACGTTCCACTGAGGCGGACCAATCAGATTAAAGAACACACAACGCGGACATGAAAGAGCTTCAGCAGCACGAGCCGCTCAGCACCAGTGTCTGAGATGGAGACATCAAGAGTCGCTCTCATCGCTCTCGTGTGTAAGTCACACTTCACTTTTACACACTTTCACAACTCTTCACTCTTACTGTCAGCTTGTGTAGAAGTTTGTACCCCCTCCTCAGTGTAGTGTAAAGTGTGATGTGGTGTTGCAGGTGTTGTGTTCTCCAGTCAGAAGAGGATCTCTGGAGCAGAAGTGGAGATGAGAGTCAGACGAGGAGACGACGTCACGCTCTACTCCGACTGTGTTTGGAAAAGTGGATTAAGTCCAGTGTGGTTTAGAAACTGTTCAGATCAGCATTGTTCTAGTGTCATATCAGCTACAGATATTATTCGTAGTGATTTCCCACGCTACTCGTTTTTGTGGAATCCCTGTAACAACGCACACGATCTGCTGATTAAGAACGTCACAGAATCAGATCTGGGCCTGTACTACTGCGGTATACATGAGAAAAATTTTGCTAAAAATGACCAGTTGTACTCTGTTGTGTATCATTATGGAAGCAGATCGACTCGGCTCTCTTTACGTAGTAAGTTTGTCTGATAATTCCTTTATTTTGGTCAAAAAAAGTTCTGTTGGCATTTTCAGGCTGAAATTATAAAATACATAAAAAATGGTTTCAAGTGTGTCTGTGTGTGTTTCTCAGCAGAAGGTCCTTGGAGTGTGTGTGAGCCGTGTGTATCAGAGTGTAGTGTGAGCTGTACGCTGGTGTTCAGTGTGTGTGCTGTGTGTGTTCTCCTCTCCTCACTCCTCTCCTCCATCTGTGTGTACTGCCTCTGCACACACACCACTAAAGGTACTCACACACTCGCTCTCATCACTAACACTGTCTCACTGTTTTCAGTTTCTCATCGCTGATCCTTTGTACGTCACTGACAAAGAAGAACGTCTTTAAAAATAAAGAGAGAAATAATAATAATAATAATAATAATAATAATAATAATAATAATAATAATAATAAATGAAATGATGGAGGTCTTTGTTGTTTCTCCTCAGGTTCTGAAAAGAGAGGAGGAGAGCCGCTCACTGTAAATGACTTTCAGGTACTTTATACACACACACTCGTCTTTATTTAGTCTTTAACCTGCTGTACTAATACCTCTCTCTCTCTCTCTCTCTCTCTCTCTCTCTCTCTCTCTCTCTCTCTCTCAGGTACATCAGTGTGAGCGGAGTGTAAACGGAGAGTTCTGTTGTCACACTGAAGTCTTTTACGCACTTAAGAAGCCAACAATCACATCATACTAAATACACACACACACACACACACACACACACACACACACACACACTTTGACTTGCTTCACTTGTTTGCTTTTTATTGTACATGTGTGTGTAGATGATCAGTGTGTGTTTGTAATAAATAATGAAGATAAATCTGTTCTCATTTCATTTTAATTTCACTTTTATCTCAGAAACACACACACTGTCTGGTTTTACTGTCCCGAGGTGTTACTCTGCAGCATTGAGTGTGTGTGTGTGTGTGTGTGTGTGTGTGTGTGTGTGTGTGTGTGTGTGTGTGTGTGTGTGTGTGTGTGTGTGTGTGTGGTTAGGTTATTATCTTCAGTTTTTCAGAGACCAGTGATACAACCACAGCAAACAGGAAGTGACCTGAAGTTCTCTCACGGAGCTTCCTGTGTCTTTGAGTCAGAGAGAGACAAAAGAGAGAAAGAGACGTGTTGTGTCACGTCTGTTCCATCATCACAATTTTATCCTGTACTATTGCACCTGCACTCGTTGACATTCAACCTCTGAAATCATCATTGCTCTCTCGGTTCTTCTGTAGCAGCAACAAAAACACAGTTCCCTCGCCAGCGCCATGTAATGTTTCAATCAGGTCTTTGATCAGTGTAACCAGTTCTACATATTCTGTGTATACAGATTAGGACACAAGTAAGTAAAATAAGCAATGTGAGGGGAATAGCAGATGATGTGAATAGCGTGTAGCATCTGGATGGAGCATCAGCATTTCCATGTTGTGTGCCAGAGCGGTGCTGGAAAGAAAAAGAGAAATCTTGTAGAGATAAAAAAAAAACACTGTGTAATGCAAGAGTATTAAAATCTGTGTAAAATCTCTGTTCGGCAGGTGAAAATTTTCTACTGACATATCTGATGGGATGGGAGAGTTGGTGAGGTGGGCCTCCAGCTGATTAAATGCTGTCTCCTCTTCTTTGGTCCAGAAAATTTTCTCCAGTTGTTCCTTTCAGAGTAGATTAGAGAGGAGTGCTGCCATAGAGGAGAAGTCTCAGGAAAACATCTACAGTGGAACCTTGGATTATGAGCGTAAAAAAGCGGGTGCAGTAAACCTGCCGGCTGACGCAGAGACAGAGAGAGAAAATGGATCTTATGGAGACTTCCTTTTTCTTTACACACACACACACGTACGTTATAATAAACAGTATACACACACACACACACACACACACACACACATATATAAACACAAAATAAAATGTGTTTTACGCGCACACGTGTGGGCAGAGTGTTATATTAAACAGTACACACGCGTGCACGGATGTTGATTATACCAGTGAGAGACGAGCACTAAGACCCAGCAGGGGAGACGATTACCCACAATTCCGCAGCGCAAGAGAGAGACAACGCATTGGCTCAATTGTGATCACGTGACGCTCGGCGTCAAAAAAGGAAGCGCATAGGAAATTTTATTATATATATACATTGTATATATAAATAAAAGGAAGTTACATCAAGAAGCATTTTTTATTTATTTATTTATAATATCATTAAATCAAAACTGCAAAAATATGCACATACTGTAATGTTCTTTTTCAACACGCATTGCAGTCACCAATTAAATATTTAGACCTTTATGTGAAATAGATTTCACTTATATATTACAGATGAAAACAAGGACAGTAGACGTGCTGAGCTTCAGTTCATTGTGATGCGGTCAAAAGGTCTAGACATTATTTTACAAAATCTACATATATGAATCTAAGTAAATTTATGAATTACACTCAAAGTATCAAATCCAACTGTGAAGTCTGATTTAACTAATACCGTTAAACAGTTTTATTAATTTTTTTTATGTTATGCTGGCGAAATACACTTTAGACAGAGACGTCTGCTTGGTCATGTTAATTTATTTGAAACCCCTAAATTCTGCTAATTCCCCCAACAGCGAAACCGGTTTGATAACTTCAGACCTATTGTGAATGAAAGGTGAGAAGAGGGATTACAGGAACTGGGGGTCTGTGTGTGTTCACATTGGAGAGCGCTGTCACGTTGTATTCGGCGAGTAGACTAAATATTAGTTTGTTGCATTTCCGCGGGAGTTTGTCTGCAGTTTGTCCATAAATCTGCTCATATCTGCACACGCTTTCATCAGCCTTTTGATCAACTGAAACAAAATAAAGTTCATGTTTGCTTCAGCATTGGAAACAATATTGTTTTAGGCTGATTTATTATAGACTTTTGTATTCTTTGTTGTACTTCTCTTTTGCACACACACAGGAATCTTTCAATTTGAGCAGAAAATAATCGTGGGCTAGTAGGCACCTTATTTTTCATTTAACTTAAACATCTGTATGAAGATTAAATTACACAATAAATGAATAATTGCGTTTGCTTTAGATCTGTGCACTCGTGTGTACATAGCTTTCTCAACGTCTATAATACCATATCATATATTTGTGGTTAATACTGTTTTATAACAGTTTGTAATTTATCACTTTCTTCCATGCGTAGCCCTCCCACCAAGTAGTATTGCACGGCTCAACAGCAGTCGAAGGGAAATTGCCCACTACTCCCGGGGGAAAGCACACTTCTCTTCATTTATGTTAATTACAGTATAACAAAAAAAAAACAAAGCCTCAGATTGTCACTTGTTTGTGTCAGATTATTGTTTTCTATTTGGAAATTTATGTACCACCGCATTTACTCTTTAAACTTGTACACGCATATGTTATAGAAGGTTCACAGACAACTACACCACTTTTAACTGATTAACCAATAGTTTGCTCCACAGAGTCACATTTAACAATATTAGTCAAATAAACAAATAAAAATAATAACCATAAAGGAAAAACATAAAAAGGAGGCATACACCCAAGGTCACTGAGATACTTTGATTGGCCTCAAATTTCACCTTAAATTTAACCAGCTGGGATTTTCAGTACCACATTGACGCGCTAGATGGAGCTCTTTCGATGAAGAAAAACTGTACTCACACATCCAGGGAAACCACGCTTGCACCGCAGAAATCATAAACACTGACTTTCGAAGCACACCGAGATGAAAACACAGAATCCGTTACTGCCTCCCTCCTCGAACAGATCAGATGAATGCGCAGAAAGGATCTTCCATGTGGCCTCACCAATCTCTCAGTTGCAAAAGACGAAGATCGTGCAGATGTCACATCCTCCAAACATCACTAGGATGCCGCCTCACTTAGCCAACAAATTAAACCCGGTTATAGTCTCTCTTCCACCGCGCACTCACGCGAGGTGGGGGTGTGCGCTCTCCTCATCTATACTTTATATCACCACGCGCTCTCTTCGTGCAGCAAACTTTTCCGACTGCGTGACACATCAACCCGAGCAACCTCTCAAACACCTCTCTCTCCGAGCTGCAACACACAAGGTCCGCAAACCCAACACTGCAAGCACTTTTCGCGAAAGAAAAAAAATTGTCAATCGTTTTCAACGCCGAACTCTTGTCATGGTCTTTTTTTTCACAAAACTGTTGCGAAGCTGCTGTCCCTTCTTTTTTTCATCCGCAGTCTTTTTTTTTTCGCTAACCCCGACGCTTTCACTTAAAGAGTCAGAACCTGCAGTTCTCATGGGGCAGCCTGACATTCTCAGAATGTACAACCAGATTGGAGTCTTTGTCTCATTTTCATTGTAGTTCTCCTTTCACTCACATACACAAAAATTATATTAGAGCCATCCCATACAAACATAACGAAAATTATGTAGGGCTCTACACAAGTAAAAAAAAAATCACTCTAAACACTTAAATACATTTATTTAAGTACATTAATACATTTAAATGTTTACATTCTTTATTAAAGAAAATTGTGCTGTTCATAACGGCCTACTGCATTTAATTATTTTCACAAAAACACCAGTGCTGATTTCTGATAATGTTGGACTTTTCCTTTTTTTTTAGTTTAAATTGTTTAAGTTAACCATTCTACTACAAATTAAAAGAACACAAAGTATAAGATGACACAAAACCCTTTTGACATGCATTCTGTCACAATCCTAGGTGTTAAACCTAAACACAGGCATAAACACAGAGGAGTCGTGAAACAAAGTGTTTTATTTACAGCCAAAACCAAAACAACAAACTCAGACTTTTACTTATGGCGAAGAGCTATACAAAGGCATCTATAAGCAGACACAAGCAAATAAGAGTTAGCACAAAGGAGACATGGAGCTGAAACTAATTAAAGACTCATAGGGAACTAGGAACTAGAGGCGGGAAGAGACCGGACTAGAGGTTAACTGGATTAGTAGCTACACTGATTATTGATATACTGGGTTGCTGACCTAACCGGGTTAGTGGCTAACCGGGTTAGTACTGACCTACTTGGGGAACATGAACACAAAAGGCAAGGCACGCATGAGGCTAATCCAAACTAGCGGCTAAACGTACTAGAAACGAAAACCACTAGCAGTCAATCCCACTAGAGGCTAGCCTACTAGGGGCTAAACCTGCTAGTGGCTAAGCCCTCATGTGGCTACACATATCTAAATATAATCTAAACAGACAAGGGACAATACATACAAAGAACTAAACAAGAGGAAGACCAACATTTGGGACACACAGAACAGTGCTTACACATGAGGAGACACAGCCTAACTAAACACTAAACAAAACAGCTCCATGAATCCACTAGCACAA
This sequence comes from Clarias magur, assembly GCA_013621035.1. Classification (NCBI taxonomy): domain Eukaryota; kingdom Metazoa; phylum Chordata; class Actinopteri; order Siluriformes; family Clariidae; genus Clarias; species Clarias magur. The sequence continues at coordinate 49,357 of QNUK01000597.1, forward strand.
GGAACATAAAGATAACAAACAATAGAGCCTTCTTGAAAACAATGATTAAACAATATAACCCAAAATATAACCCAAAAATGAAACTAAATAAAACCAAAAAGGAATGCCCACTTGACAGTGATGGTTCACATACATACATACATACATACATACATACATACATACATACATACATACATACATACATACATATATATATACATACATACATACATACACACATACACACATACATACATACATACACACATACATACATACATACATACATACATACATACATACATACATACATACAACCTAACAAACAATGCTCAACCCAGTTTCCCAGAACAAACTGCTATTTACAGTATAAGATGTTTACCTCTGAGCACTCTGATCACCTGTTTGTTAACAAACAAACAAACAAACAAACAGTGCCCTCTAGTGATAGTCCCTTACACATACATAGATTTTCTAATTAAACATGATAAAATCTAATGGCTCACTATGTTAACATTCACTTTGCTTCAATTCATTGCAAATAAAATACACATGCATTTAATTACAATTATAAATCTGTACTATAATTTTAGTATTTTAGTAGCAGTCATTTAATTACAATGTTTAACTTTTTTTGCTGTCGTGTGAAAATCTGATGCTTCAGTCTAAGGTTATAGTGCCACTTAGAAACGTAATGCCGGCAAAAGCAAAACTCCGGCTGAGGGCCACAACATCAGAAGTCCAATTCTGGCTGAATAACATCTGTATGTTTAAGTGTTTATGCCAATTGTCAAAGCTAAATAGAATGGAACTCCAAAGTGTTCAAAATTAAATAAATAAATAGGACATGATGAAATAAATAACTCTATGAACAAAAAAGACACAGATATGTAATATGAGAATGATATTGTGAAATAATGGAACACATTTTGAAAAAAAAATTATTATTGTGAAATATATTGCTCTCTGCTATATAAATGTACTTATTATTATAAAATAATACTTAATGGTCATTATTTTTCCCAATAACAGAGATTATTGCAGAGGCAATTTTACTTATTTACTGTAGCATTGGGTACATTCCAAAATCTTTTAAATTAGCAGTTATTAAACCAATAATTAAGGAGTGTGAGCTCAACCCCTTTTAGCTGTCCAATTACAGGCTGATATCAAACCTCCCCTTTATCTCTAAGATTCTGGAAAAGATAGTTGTGGAACAGCTATGTTCATATCTACACTGAAATAACACACAAACTGTATCAGTCAGGATTTAGGCCTCATCACAGCACAGAGACAGCACTCGTTAAAGTAGTAAATGACCTCCTAATGCCTCTGATCAGGGTTGCATCACTATGCTTGTATTACTCGACTTCATTGCAGCTTTTGACACCATTGATCATAGTATTCTCCTTCACAGATTAGAAAATGTAGTAGGAATTAAGGGAACAGCCCTCTCCTGGCTCAAATCCTATTTGACTGATTGTTATCAGTATGTAGATTTAAATGGTAATTATTCTGCATGTTCTCTAGTGGAGTTTGGTGTCCCACAGGGTTTGGTTTTAGGCCCACTTTTTTCCCTTTACATGATTCCTTTGGGAAACATAAATCGTAAACATGGTATTAGTTTTCACTGTTATGCTGACGACACACAGTTATACGTCTCTGCAAAACCAGATGAGAAAAACCAGCTTGCTAAATGTGAGCAATGCATAAAGGATATAAGAGACTGGATGCTAATTGACTTCCTTCTGCTTAATCCTGATAAGACAGAAGTTCTAGTCATAGGACCGCATGCAGCTAGAAATAAGATTTTAGATCACACTGTAACTTTATATGGCCTTTCTGTTCTATCTAGTGCAACAGTGAAAGACCTCGGTGTGATTACAGATTCTCGTCTTTCATTTGAAGCTCATGTAGACAATATCACCAGGATAGCATTCTTTCACCTCAGAAATATTGCCAAGTTAAGGAATATTTTGTCACTAAACCATGCAGAAAAACTAGTTCATGCTTTTATTACCTCTGGGTTGGCCTATTGTAATGACTTACGTCCTGGTTGTTCAACTAGGTGTATAAACAAGCTTCAGTTATTTCAGAATGCAGCAGCGAGATTCCTTACTAGAACGAGAAAATACAAGCACATCACCCCTATCTTATCTGCACTGCATTGGCTCCCTGTGAAATTTCATATTTATTTTAAAATACTACTTTTGGCATATAAAGCATTAAATGGTCTCGCGCCGAAGTATTTGAGTGAAATGCTAGAGTCTCTGCTTGCACTCTTGCCACGAGTGCAGAGAGGGTCAGGCAGGCTGGTGGGACCCAAAAGCAGACATACCACACAGGAATGATCTTAATAGCTTTTAATCATGAAAGTGCTGGAGAAGGGATGAGCAGTGCTTAGTGTCACTTAACCTGTGATGCACCTGTGTAGTAAAACATAGGACTGTAATGGGCGTGGAGGCTATCGGTGCAACGCTAAGTTAAAGCTCTACTGTTTTCATACAGTGAGATCCAGCAGTAACCTTTGATGTGAGCGTCGCAGCTGAGTGCCTTTGTGAAATGAAAAGACAGAAGTGGATTCTAATAAACCCGGGTCCGTGAAAGCGAAAATCAGAGTCAGTTCACCTCTGGGTGTCTTGGTGTGTGGAATCTGGAAGTGACGAGCTAGAGAGCTAAGTCAGGGGTCAAAACAGGAATTGGTGTTCGTGAATCAATCAAAACCAGGTCAAACAAATCCGAAGCGGCGAGCGATAGCGAAATCCGTAAACGAAATAATTGGTCAAGATACACATGAATCATAGAAAATAAACACGAGAGAACTGGGCTGTGGAGCATGCAATAATCTGGCAGAGAGGAAGAGTGCTGCGCTTCCTGTGTGTGGGAGGGGCAGTGTGGAGGCATGGGAAAACATGACTGCGTGTAGAGAGAACAGCGTGGGGAAAAAAAAAAAAAAAAAAGAATAACAGGGTTTCATGACAACTCTACGCTAAATATACATTCACATGACCTGGACCTGTCTGACTCATCTTGGTGTGCCGCTTCTGGTTAGAGATCTTGTCACATGGATACTCTGTGTTTCTCTTTGGGATGCATCTGGTGTCTGGGCATGGTTTCACTGTCAGGCTCAGTAGGGGGCATGGTGGATCCAAGTGCAGATGCAGGAAATGTGTTACGAAGAGTAGTTGTATTTTGGAGTGCTTGTGACTGACTGAGTTGATAATATGGAGGTTCAAAGCCTTGGCGTGAATTCCAAGCTGCGGTGTGAGCGGCGAAAGCCTCAATGGAATGCGGAAGCACAGATTGCCGGCACGAGAGCGTCGAGGCGAGCGGCGAGATGCGTGACGTCAGCCTTGAGAGAATGCTGAAGTGCGCAGCGCCGCCGTGTAATCCGAGATGTATACCGGCGTGCGAGCGCTGAGAAGCAAGAGCGTGCAGAGCGGGCGTGGAGGAGAAAGGGAGAGCCTCGCGATGAATGCCGGTGTGGGCTGGAGGAACCTGAGCCAGTGGAAAAACGGAGCGTGAGCTCGGCGAGGAGCGAGCAATAATCGCGGTCGTGAAACGGGCGAGAGTCGAAGCCGGAGTGACAAGAGGAGGTCCGTGATCCAGGTTCGTGGTCGGTGGCAGGTAAGTGGTCGGCAACGGGAAATCTCCAAATAACAATGATCCGATAACGAGAGGCGAAAGCGTGGTCAAAAACAAAGCAAGGTCGATAACAAAACAGACTGAGACGAGACAAGACGCGGGAATATTGGGCTGGTAAGGCACTCAATAATCTGGCAATGGGAGGTTGTTTGTGAGCAGGTTAAATAGAGCAGAGCCATGATTGAAATGAGCAACAGGTGTGTGGAGAGCAGAGAGTGAGCCAGTGAGATCAAAGGAGTGGAGTGGAATGGAATTTGGAGCGGAAGTGAGCAGGTGAATCAGACGTGACGTGACATTCACTCTACCATGAAGACTGTTCTTGCCTTAACTGATGTTCACAGCTGTTTCTCTGAGGACTTGACTTGACTGCAGTCACTCAATAGTTCATGACTTTAATTTCCTACAAGTCTACCTGAGCCTCCAATAACCTAAACGCCATGTTAACATCAATTAACATCAACTGTTATACTGAACTGCTTGCCACCTAACACACAGTAAGAATGCAGATCAATTCTTGCTTTCTGTTTCACCCAAGTGAGGATGGGTTCCCTCTTGAGTCCAGTTCCTCTCGAAGTTTCTTCCTGTAGCCATCTCAGGGAATTTTTTCCATGCCACTGTCGCCCCTGGCTTGCTCATTAGGGACTTTCTAACTATTTTGATTCATTCACATTCCAAACAAACCTAAATAATTATATAAAGCTTAAATAATTATATAATTATTTAAAGCTGCTTTGCGACAATGACAATTGTTAAAAGCGTTATACAAATAAAATTAAACTGAATTGAATTGAATTGAATGTTCTGTGCTTAAGGCTGTTTTTATTTTGCTTCTGGTGTTAGAGCTACCTGCCAGTAACCTTTAGTGAGGTGAAACTTGGAGACAAACCGGGCCTTTCACAGACAGTCTATCAGGTCATCTGCTCGTGGTATTGGATATGCATCAAACTCTGAAACTTACAATGTTTTTTCATGTTGCTTTTTTTTTGGTATAGTTGGTAGCATGTCCCATAATTTACTATTACCAGCAGGTATTCATGTCCTTTTGATGACTTGGGTAGTGGGCCGACAAGATCCATTTCAGTGTGCTCAAAGTGCACGTTGATGATGGGTAGTGGTGTTAATAGGGTGGGGGCTATTTTTGTAGCAGTGCTTTCTGTCACTCAGGACATTGTTGGCAGAAATTCTTGAATTCCGCTTCTAATCCAGGTGCATTGTTCCTTTTTGCAAGATGTCCTCCAAGGGGATGCAAGTGGGCCAGGTGCATGATAGCTTCTGTTTTTCACCATTGTACTACAAGGAAATCATGCAGCACACCTCGTCTTTTGGCGTGGTAGTACAAAATATTTTTTTTCATTACAAAGCCCGTCACCGATTTATTTCTGTATATGTCTGCCTCGACTTTCCCCTCTATCTCCATTATTTTAGTCCAGCAGTTTTGTAGATGGGTGTCTTCATGTTGAAGCAGTGCAAAGTCACCCCCTCTCTGCATCTGCTATGACAAAGAGAAAGTCACTTTTATCTGGTATTTCTCTTGCTCATCCTCAATGGTGAAATCTTCCGGTTCCAGGCTGCCAGAATCTTCCTTCGATTTCCATGGATAGAGGTGATCAGGACAGGTCCACACGGCCATGCCCCTGTTGGGATGATCAAGAGGCAGGCTAGTGAAACAGCACTTCCTGTGTCATGGTTTAGTCCAAGTCTAGGTCTCAACAAAACGGAGTGTTCAGACCCAATGTGTGGGTGCTGGAGTGTTGCTTCCAGCGTGCCTGTCAGCCCAGTGTCAAGGCCCAGAGAGGTTTGTGCCAATGAGGCAGCAAATAGCATGATGGGCTTCTATATGGAAGCCTTGTTGTCTCCGGTGTTATTTAGACCACTGCAAGAGCAGATTCTAGTGCCTCTGTCAAGTCTTGAAGAAAGACTAGACCCCGCAACCCCATGGCCTTTCTTTCCTCTCTGGAAAGGGAGTGCAGCAGCTTGTCCATTATGACCCACTCCGTGATCTCTTTCTCTCTCAGGACATCTGGCTGGAGCCAGCACATAGTGATCTTCATTAAGTGATTCTCTATGAAAAAAAAAGAACTCTAGCGCTGCTTTGACCACTGAAAAGCCCAGAGTGATCTAGGATCTCTGCCTTTAGCTTGTTGTAGTCATTTACTTCATCAGCTGTGAGGGCAAAGTATGCTTGTTGTGCTTCCCCCATTAGTAATGGGATGAGAATCATGTTCTAGTCTCCTCTTGCCATCATTGTAGGAATGCCTCGAGTTTGTCGTGGGGTGTGAGCTTCATTAAGAGCTGATGGGCATCTCTGTGGGGGTCAGATCGTGGGGCCTTCAGCAGCCGCTGCTGCTGCATACAAGCTTCTGTGTTGCCATTTGGAGTCCTTGGGAAACTGTTGCAGCATCATCTGCTTTTGGATGTTCATCTCATAGGTGTCCCAGCAAATCTTTGCGGGAGCGGGGGTGTATCTGGATCTGTGTTTCCAGGCCACATACTCCACCTGTGTCACTGGTCCAAATCAGGGCAGGAAAACACAGATGAAAGAACACACTGTTATACAGAACATAACACTGTTATGCAGAACAAGTGCTCTTTAAAAGGTGGAGACGTGCGCACAATCACACACACTCACACAGACACATACCAGTGCTCTTAGTGGCTGGGGGTGCTTAGGGGTGAGGATGGAGGTGATGTGCAGAAGAAGAAGCCTCCATGGTTGGACAAAGTGATGTCTTGCTTTTGCTATGATGACACCCGTGAGCCTGGGAGGTTGTGGATACACAGATGCCACCGTTCCAACCAGACCATGATTCTTGAGCACTTTTTAGAGATCTTCCACTTTTCATGTATCAACAGTCCCTCTATATTGACTTACTATACAAAATAACAAAGCATTATTTTCTCCACCATACTTGGGCATAGTCTGTGGTGCTGATGCACTTGTGGCGCACTGTACAGCTCTCATCTAAGTCTGGTTGATCTACAGGTTTATTATTCAATTCTAGCTTTTCCTAAGCTTTCTGCAATTGAAACCTGTCAGCTGGGCAGCTCTCCATGGTATCACTGTCTGGGCTGAAGATCCTGTCCAAGAGTCACATGGACCCATTTGCTAAAGGTATGCACAATGTATTAATATGAAAGGAGACTTAAGACACTCTATCCTTTATTCATATGATGCAAAATGGTAAAACTGAATGGTGAATGTGTTTGTGCCATGAGACAGGATAACCCCAGTGAGGCACTGAATCTCAGGCTACACACTTACTTCCTGCAGTCAACAATCTATTTCACTCAGTGTAGGTTACATCGTCAGTCACAGAGCAATAAAAATTTGGCTTTTAATCCTATATCATATAAATAAATATATTACTGATGTCATGTGACTGATCTTGCACTGATGCTGAATTTGATCAGAAGTAAAAAGCCTTCTCAGAAGCACTCTTCGGGGGAAATAAAATATCTAGTTTTCACTGTTACAAATCTGACATTTACAATAATTCAAAAGTAATATTTCATGAGATACAACATTTCTGTCCTGAACCTGATTAAATTGTGACAGAAAATATTATTTTTAATAGTTTTATATTACACTGCAGACAGTTTGAAACTGCTGTAGTGGCTTATTGTTTGTAAAAGAAAAAATGTTTCTTAACCAAAGACTTGTATTCAGGACCTCCAATGTGACAAACGCTATGTTCCACTTACTTTAACCGAAGCAAGTATAAATAATCTATCTACATCAAAGACTTTATTTTAAGCACTAGACATCACAGTTTAACTTCATTAATGAGCTGTTAGAGAGAAACATTCTACTGAGGTGGACCAATCAGATGAAAGAAAACACGCACGAATGAAAGAGCTTCAGCAGCACGAGCCGCTCAGTTTCTTCAGTGTCCAGTGTCTGAGATGGAGCTCATCAGCACTGCTTTGTATCATTATCGAGACAGATCCACTCAACTCTCTCTACTTGGCAAAGTCTTTTCTTCAGTGCCACTGTCTCTAAGCCTGGTCTCACCACTGTCTTGTACACCTTTTCTTTCTTTCTTGCTGCTACTCTTTTGTCACATAACACACCTGACACTTTTCCTCCACCTGTGCCTGTACACACCTCTTCACCTCCCTTCCACACTCTACGTTGCTCTGGATTGTTGACCCTAAGTACTTAAAGTCCTGCACCTTCTTTACCTTTGCTCCCTCTAGCCTCACTGTTCCACATGGCTCCTTCTCATTCACACACATTTATTCTGTCTTGCTATGGCTAACCTTCATTCTTCTGCTTTCCAGAGTGTGCCACCACCTCTCTAGATTTTCCTCCTCCTGTTCCCTGCTCTCACTACAAAGCACAATGTCATATGCAAACATCATTGTCCATGGAGACTCCTGTCTAACCTTGTAACGATCAACTAAGTGATTATTAACTGAAGCTACAAAATCGATAGATCTTTTTATTTGTGACAGTGTTGCGTTAAAAACCAGAAAAGCAAAAAGGACAAACACATCAACAATTAAATGAAGCCAAATGTGGATTATACAAAAAAGAAATGAAGTGAACAAAAAAAGGTGCACTACAACCAAATAAAGAAGTAACCGATATTTACAAAGTATATACAATAAACTGTGTGAGTGTGTGTGTGAGAGTGAAAAGATAAATGTTCAGAGTCCACGTTATTGTTTGTGTGTATGAGTAGTGATCGCTCATCTGTCAACCTCAACTCAGTGATACAACCTCATCTGTCATCCTGTCCATCACCAGAGCAAACAGGATGGGGCTCAGAGCCGATCCTTGATGTACACCCACCTCCACCTTAAACTCTTCTGTCACACCTACAGCACATCTCACCACTATCTTACAGCTCTCATACATGTCCTGCATCACTCTAACATACTTCTCTGCCACTCCAGACTTCCTCTTACAACACCACAGCTCCTCTCCCTCACCTTGTCATACGCTTTCTCTAAATCTACAATAACTTCCTATTACTTTCTCTTTACTTCTCTATCATAATCCTCAAAGCAACTACTGCATCTGTTGTACTCTTTCTAGGTATGAAACAAATGCTGCTCACAAATGCTCACCTCTGTCCTAAACCTAGCTTCTACTACTCTTTCCCACAGCTTCATTGTATGACTCATCAGCTTTATTCCTCTTTAGTTGCTACAGCTCTCCACACCCCCCTTGTTCTTAAAGAACGGCATGAATATACTTCTCCTCTACAAAATCTTGTTACACAGACTAGTCAGAAACTCTACTGCCGCCTCTGCTTAGTCCTTTCATAACTCCACAGGTATGTCATTAGGACTAATTGCCTTTCCACTCCTTATCCTCTTCAACACCCTCCTCACCTCACTCTTTGCTACTTCCTGTTTCTCCACAACAGTCACCTCTTATACTCTTTGTTCTTTTGCTTTTTCCTCATTCATCAACTCTTCAAAGTACTCCTTCCATCTTCCCATCACCCTCCTCGCACCTGTCAGTACATTTCCATTCCTATCTTTAATTATACTAACATGTTGCACATCCTTTCCATTCCTATATTTTTGCCTCGCCAACCTGTACCTCCCCCTATGTCCTTTGTTTGCCCTCAGTGTCCCACTTCTTCTTAGCTAGCCTCTTTCCCTGTATACACTCCTGGACTTCCTCGTTCCACCATCAAGTCTCCTTGTCCACTTTTCCCTTTTCTGATGATACACCAAGTACCCTCCTACCTGTCCCTGATGACCTTAGCTGTTTTCCAGTCAACTGGAAGCACTTCCTGACCACCCAGAGCCTGTCTCAACACATACCTGAATACTACACAATATTCTTTCTTTTTCAACTTCCACCACTTTGTCCTCTGCTCTGCCTTGGTCCTCTTCATCTTCCTCACCACCAGGGTTATTTAACACACCACCATCCTGTGATGTCTGGCTAAACTCTCCCCTACCAATACTTTGCAGTTACTCATCTCCTTCAGATTATAATGTCAACACAATAATGTTCCCTTCCCAAACATTACAAATTGGTCCATTAAAATCTGCACCAATCGTCACTCTCTCACCTCTGGGGACGCTCTGTATCACTTAATCTAACTCACTCCAGAATTTCGTCTTCTCTTCTAACTCACATCCTATCTGTGGGGCATAACCACTAACAACATTGCACATCACACCATCAATTTCCAGCTTCAGACTCAACCTGATAAGTATAATCTGATATTCTTGTCACCTTAGAACATTCCTTACAAACTCCTCTTTCAGCATAACTCCTGCTCCATTTCTTTTGCTATTCACACCATGGTAAAACAACTTGAACCCTGCTCCTAAGCTTCTAGGCTTGCCACCTTTCCACCTTGTTTATTGGACACACAGTATATCCACCTTCCTTCTCTGCATCATGTCCACCAATCACTTGCCTTCCCTGTCATAGGCCCAACATTCAAAGTCCCTAATGTCACTCATAGACTCTTCTCTTCTCTCTCTGCCTACGGACACACCTTCCTCCTCTACTTCTTCAGCCAACAGTAATCCAATTTCTACCAGCACCCTATACAGTAGGTCAACAGGACCGGTGGCGGTTGTTGTTAACCCAGGCTATGATCGATCCTGTATGAAGGTCCTGTTAATGATTCGCATTTTTGATTTGGCAAATGTTTCATGTCAGATGCTCTTTCTGCCCCAACTCTATGTATTTATCCATGGATTGTGGATTGGATGGATATTACATCAATCATATACCAATTACAGTGTATTATTTTAATAAACTGTTTGTACATCTTTAATGACAATTACCGTATTGTCATATTCTTGAACTGAACTGAGTATCAGGTTCTGGGACACATACACACATGGACAAAATTGTTGGTACCCTTCGGTCAATGAAAGAAAAACTCACAATGGTCACAGAAATAACTTTAATCTGACAAAAGTAATAATTAAAAAAATTCTATGAATGTTAACCAATGAAAGTCAGACATTGCTTTTCAACCATGCTTCAACGGAATTATAAAAAAAATTAACTAATCTTTTGTCAGATTAACAGGCCTGGACAAAATGATGGTACCCCTAACTTAATAGTTTGTTGCACAACCTTTTGAGACAATCACTGCAATCAGACGATTCCTGTAACTGTCACTGAGACTTCTGCGCCTCTCTGCAGGTATTTTGGCCCACTCCTCATGAGCAAGCTGCTCCAGTTGTTTCCGGTTTGAAGGGTGACTTTTCCAGACAGCATGTTTCAGCTCCTTCCAAAGATGCTCAATAGGATTGAGGTCAGGGCTCATAGAAGGCCACTTTAGAATAGTCCAATGTTTTCCTCTTAGCCATTCTTGGGTGTTTTTAGCTGTGTGTTTTGGGTCATTGTCCTGTTGCAAGACCCATGACCTGCGACTGAGACCCAGCTTTCTGACACTGGCCAGCACATTTCTCTCTAGAATCCCTTGATAGTCTTGAGATTTCATTGTACCCTGCACAGATTCAAGACACCCTGTGCCAGATGCAGCAAAGCAGCCCCAGAACATAACAGAGCCTCCTCCATGTTTCACAGTAGGGACAGTGTTCTTTTCTTGATATGCTTCATTTTTCCGTCTGTGAACATAGAGCTGATGTGCCTTGGCAAAAAGTTCCATTTTTTGTCTCATCTGTCCATAGGACATTCTCCCAGAAGCGTTGTGGCTTGTCAACATGTAGTTTGGCATATTCCAGTCTGGCTTTTTATGATTTGTTTTCAACAATGGTGTCCTCCTTGGTCGTCTCCCATGTAGTCCACTTTGGCTCAAACAACGACGGATGGTGCGATCTGACACTGATGTTCCTTGAGCATGAAGTTCACCTTGGATCTCTTTAGAAGTCTTTCTGGGCTCTTTTGTTACCATTCGGATTATCCGTCTCTTTGATTTGTCATGAATTTTCCTCGTGCAGCCACGTCCAGGGAGGTTGGCTACAGTCCCATGGATCTTAAATTTCTGAATAATATGTGCAACTGTAGTCACAGGAACATCTCGCTGCTTGGAAATGGTCTTATAGCCTTTACCTTTAACATGCTCGTCTATAATTTTCTTTCGAATCTCCTGAGACAACTCTTTCCTTCGCTTCCTCTGGTCCATGTTGAGTGAGGTAACACAGTGACGACCTGGAGCCCTATATATAGGCCCACTGACTGATTACAAGATTGTAGACACCTGTGATGCTAATTAGTGGACACACCTTGAATTAACATGTCCCTTTGGTCACATTATTTTGAGTATTTTCTAGGGGTACCATCATTTTTGTCCAGGCCTGTTCCATGAGTTCATTTTTTTTTTAAATAATAAAAAAAAAATTAAAGCATGGTTGAAAAGCAATGTCTGACTTTCATTGGTTAACATTCATAGAATTCTTTTTAATGATTACTTTTGTCAGATTAAAGTTATTCCTGTGACCATTGTGAGTTTTTCTTTCATTGACCGAAGGCTACCAACAATTTTGTCCACGTGTGTAGATCAGGTGGTGATGTTATTTTTCCCTTCAATGTATTAAACACTTGCTGCCTGTCCTCTGTCCACTTAATTTTTGAGGGCACTGAGAGGAACCACCCATGTGCTAAATTCCAGATATAGAGTCAGAATTTACAAACCTTAGGAGCAGCATGACACACACACTTAGGACCACACAAACACACATGGGCTCATTTCTTGTATACAAACACTGATATTGTACACACATCGTCTCTTACTAAAACAACAAGAGAGTGCACCGCCTCTCTGCTCTTTTAACCATGAAAGAGTCTGAGCAACAAAACAGGAAACCCACAGTAAGGCCCAGCACTCAGGACAAAAACATACACGCACACACACTAAACACACAAACACACACATAGAAAACGTAAAGATGTGGAACACAAAAAAACAAAAGACCTTTCTGAGAAACACACACACACACACACACACACACCTCTGTACATGCACACAGGAAATCTATGTCATGATCTCTCAGACCCTGGCAGCTGAAGCCACTTCCTGTGTATCTTTAGTTACTGATCTAATACCAGCTTTACATTGTAGAAGTCACATGATCAAAGCCATTAATAACAGAGACGCTGATCTTGGATCAGCAGAAACACACTGAATTTAAATTCAACTTTTAGATTGTTTAATCGTATGTGTCTGACAAACAATTACAGTAATTCCAGATAAAACACCTGACCTTCTGACCAACGAGGTGTAAGAAACATCAAAGTGGAGAAAGGAAGAAAAAAAAAACGTTAGAAGACCGTGAGGTTTGTTCATCTCTCTCTCGCTCAAACATACACAGTTTAACCGCAACCAATGAGCTGTTAGAGAGAAACGTTCCACTGAGGTGGACCAATCAGATTAAAGAACACACAACGCGGACATGAAAGAGCTTCAGCAGCACGAGCCGCTCAGCACCAGTGTCTGAGATGGAGACATCAAGAGTCGCTCTCATCGCTCTCGTGTGTAAGTCACACTTCACTTTTACACACTTTCACAACTCTTCACACTTACTGTCAGCTTGTGTAGAAGTTTGTACCCCCTCCTCAGTGTAGTGTAAAGTGTGATGTGGTGTTGCAGGTGTTGTGTTCTCCAGTCAGAAGAGGATCTCTGGAGCAGAAGTGGAGATGAGAGTCAGACGAGGAGACAACGTCACTCTCTACTCCGACTGTGTTTGGAAAAGTGGATTAACACCAGTGTGGTTTAGAAACTGCTCACATCAGCATCAACCACGTTTAATGATATTACGTCAGGAATTAGTTCGTGATTTTTTTCCCCGTTATTCATTTGTGTGGAATGAGTCCACCATGGCACATGATCTACTGATACAGAATGTCACAGAATTAGATCTGGGGATCTACTACTGCTCTATACATGAGAGAGAGGTTAGAGATGAGAAAGGCGGCGTCATTACCGGCACTGATGTGTATCGTTACGGAAACAGATCCACTCGACTCTCTCTACTCGGTAAGTCTGTCTAACAATTTTTTTTATATTTTTATAACACTTTTCTGATGTTTTGTTAAATCACCAAATCATGAAGATTATACAGGTGAAATTGAATGTTGTCGTGACATGAAAAAATGTATGTGTGTGTGTGTGTGTGTTTATCAGATAAAACCTCTCTCCCTGTTACTCCAAACACCTCGATCCCTTGTGTATCAGAGCCGAGTGTGAGCTGTACGCTGGTGTTCAGTGTGTGTGCTGTGTGTGTTCTCCTCTCCTCACTCCTCTCCTCCATCTGTGTGTACTGCCTCTGCACACACACCACTAAAGGTACTCACACACTCGCTCTCACCACTAACACTGTCTCACTGTTTTCAGCTTCTCATCACTGATCCTTTGTACGTCACTAACAAAGAAGAACGTCTTTAAAAATAAAGAGAGATAATAATAATAATAATAATAATAATAATAATAATAATAATAAATGAAATGATGGAGGTCTTTGTTGTTTCTCCTCAGGTTCTGAAAAGAGAGGAGGAGAGCCGCTCACTGTAAATGACTTTCAGGTACTTTATACACACACACTCGTCTTTATTTAGTCTTTAACCTGCTGTACTAATACCTCTCTCTCTCTCTCTCTCTCTCTCTCTCTCTCTCTCTCTCTCTCTCTCAGGTACATCAGTGTGAGCGGAGTGTAAACGGAGAGTTCTGTTGTCACACTGAAGTCTTTTACACACTTAAGAAACCAACAATCACATCATACTAAACACACACACACACACACACACACACACACACACACACACACACACACACACACCTTGACTTGTTAATGTTCACGTGTGTGTAGATGATCAGTGTGTGTTTGTAATAAATACTAAAGACAAATCTGTTCTCATCTCATTTTAGTTTCACTTTCATCTCTGTCAGAAACGCACACACTGCTCTGTATATGAGGCTCTACTCTGCAGCATAGCATTGTGTGCGTCTGTGTGCGTGTGTGTGCGTGTATGTGTGTGTGTGCGTCTGTGTGCGTGTGTGTGCGTCTGTGTGCGTGTGTGTGCGTCTGTGTGCGTGTGTGTGCGTGTATGTGTGTGTGTGCGTGTATGTGTGTGTGTGCGTGTATGTGTGTGTGTGCGTGTGTGTGTGTGTGTGTGTGTGTGTGTGTGTGTGTGTGTGTGTGTGTGTGTGTGTGTGTGTGTGTGTGTGTGTGTGTGTGTGTGTGTGTGTGTGTGATACAACCACAGCACACAGGGTCTAAGATTCTCTCACTGAGCTTCCTGTGTCTTTGAGTCAGAGAGAGAAACAGAGAGAAAGAGACGTGTTGCGTCACACCTGATCTATCACCATAATTTTATCAAGGTGGTGATAAACACTGGTTGACCTTTGACGTCTAAACTCATGACTACTCTCTCAGTCCTTCAACTGCAAAGATGGAGAGAGTGTGTGGGTGTGTGAGAGATAAGAGAGAGAGAGAGAGAGAGAGAAAGTTTTGAAACTCACTAGATATACCTATGCACACACACACACACTCATACATGCATCCATGTCACTGCAGTTCTCTGTGGGCTCCGCCTCTCCGCTGTTCTCCGGCTGGCTGTCCTCGCGCTGCCGCCGCTGTATCCCGGCCGTGTCGCCGCGCGAGCTCCCCGGCTGCACGGCCCCGTGCGGACAGCTCAGCCTCTTGTGTCCCACGTCACCGCACTCAAAACACCTGAGCGGTTCCGTGGTGGCGAAGACGGTGTAGCCGCTGTCCCCCTCTTTACATTTAAAGTTCACATTCAGTGTTTGATCTTGGTTGTTTAAGATCATTAGCACTTGCCTGCGGAAGGACAGGATGTGCCGCATGTTGGAGCTCTTACACCCGAGCGGGATCGCTCTCATGGGGCCGACCAACTTCCCGAAACGGGCAGCTCCTTCAATATCTCCTCGTCCTTTATGAACGGAGGCACGTTAGATATTACCACCCGCGTGGCGGGGACAGACAGAGGGGTGACGTTAACGGCGGCTCCTCTCACACAGATCCCGCTCCGCGTCAGCGCGCTCGCGAGGTCGACCCTGCTCACGAACACCACCACGGCCTTGTTCATCCGGGAGGCAGAGTAGATGTTCTCACACCCGTTTCTCTCCCCCACCACAAACAGAACGCACACCGTCCTCGGGGACACATCGGACGCCATGCTGGAGAGACAAAGTCTCTATACTGGCTTCAGAGGCTATGGTGCCCCGCTCGCTCTCTCTCACTATAAACTTATATATAAATATATATGTTGACTATAACATTTACTTATATAAAAAAAAAAGAAAATAAATAATTATTAAATAAAATACATAAATAAACGGTCGCCAGAAAACTTGGCAGGACACCAAACAGCCTTCGACTTGCTTCCTCCCAGCCGGCGCATGCGCAGAGAGAGAAAGAGAGAGAGAGAGAGAGAGAGAGAGAGAGAGAGAGAGAGAGATGGATTTCAAACTACAAATATAGTTGCAGGCAACAATGAGTGGGCCCAAGCACCTGTGCCATCACTGCCTGGGCCCACCACACGACCTGTGTGTTTTTTGAGCATGTTTGGACCTCCAAAAAGCCCGGATGCTGGAAACAAGCACCAGACTATGAAGTCACTCAGTTTGATTTCACTCAATATGATGTCACTAATATGTTACCTTTATTACATAATTATATTATATAACTATAATATATATACTGTGTATATATTGTATGTATAACTAAGGAAATTTTTAGACACCTTTGCAATTAGTTTAAAACCTCGCCACAGTTGAAAAATTGTAAATATCAAAAACGCTCAATGTTTTGAGATCACATGGCCCCAGGTTTGGTGGCAAACATATGATTTCACTATAACGAGTAATTGAAATTAAATTCAGAGCATTTTGTGCACATGACGTGTATAGTGAAAATTGTTCAGCTCAATAAGATCTAAAGTGAGTCACATGCATGCACGTGTATGAGCTATGCAACAAAATCTCCTGTGAAGGACCAGTGTGACGCCCAGGGATCAGACTCAGAAGCATCCTAGTCGTATCAGATGTGCTAATTTTCATGACTTTTTGAGCATGGTAAAACCTCCATGCTGTTAATCCCTAGAAAAACAATAGCGCCCTTCACAAACAATGATGTAATAGGGCTGGTGTCATAGTGCTTGGGCCCTAATAATAATAATAATAATAATAACAATAATTATAATAACTGTAGAGGTACATTTCCTGAAGAAAATGTGAGTGGTGCTTGCCGTGGCAAAACTTTGGAATCATGTTAGCAACTTGCTGAGCACTCCAGCATCATGTTAGCAGCAGTGTAATGATGTATCTAGCAACATGCTAAAAATATTAGCATAATACCAGCTACATGCTAATGAGCTAAACACCATGCTAGCAACATGCTAAGCACTCTAGCATCATGAAATCAACAATCAATGATATTGCTAGCAACATGCTAATATAGTTAGCATATTGCTAGCAACATGCTAATAAACTAGGCGTCATGCTAGCAACATGCTAATCACACTAGCATCATGCTAGCAACATGCTAAACATGTTATTAGCGACATGCTAATATAGTTAGCATGATGCTAGCAACATGCTAATGTTGTTAGCATCATGATGGCAACATGCTAATAAAATTAGCATAATGCTAGCGAAATGCTAATATTGTTAGCATAATGCTAGCAACATGCTAATCGCGTTAGCAACATGCTAACTGCATGGTAATGATTTTGCTAGGGGGCGTGGCTTATGAGCACCATGATAAATGTGAAAGACTGATTGATTGTCTGAGTAAAATGAGCCCACCCCCATGTCTCTATGACACTGGGATCCACAGTTAAATTCAGTTTTAAAGTTCCTATGGAATTTACAATTGTATGTTAATTGCCCCCTTCTGGGGCAGTTTACCACTCACCCTTTAGAAAAGTCATGTCAAGCCCCCTTTCCCCGAATAAACCCACATAAAATAAATTCCCGAATGAAACACACAATTTGCCACCTGTTTCATGGGTCTACAAAGAACGCAAAGTGAGGAGTCATCCACCAAGTTCCTCATTATAAGTCAATGGGGCAAATTTGGGCACCTGTTTTGCCCCGGAAGTAAAACCTATACCCTCTTGCGGGGTATGTTCCAACACAGGTTGCAAGCGTCTTCAATTATGATAAATTGGAAATTTCTACCAAATTCCCACTCTGCGCTTCAATCCGTCAAAATTCGTCTCAATGTTATGTCTATGGGGTTATGCCCCCTGTGGGGGCAATTCACTGCCTGCCCCCTCAAAAAAGTCTTAGCATCCCAATCCCGAACGAGCCGCATGATTTGACACCTCATTCATGGGTGTATGACAAACGATACAGATCTTGTTACATTCCAAAATCGGCATTATAATTCGCTGGGGCAAATTTGGGTGCCTCTTGCCCCGCCAGGGGGTAAAACCGGTACCCTCTTGCGGGGTATGTTCCACTACAGCTTGCAAGCCTCTTCAAATGTGGGAAAATTAATATTTCTATCTAATTCTTACTCTGCGCTTTAATCTGTCAAAGTTGGTATCAATGTTAAGTCTATGGGATTTTTTAGAAAAGTCTGAAAAGTCAGAAACATCTGAGCAGCCGAATGAGACGCACGATTTGACACCTCTTTCATGGATCTACGACAAACGATACTGTTGTACTCATGCGCAAAATTCTCCATGATATGTCAATGGGGCAAATTTGGGCACCTTTTCTGCCCCGGGGGCAGAACTTATACCATCGTGCGGGGTATCATCTGACACAGCTTGCGACCCTCTTCAAATGTGTTAAATTTGAGATTTCTACCAAATTCTCACTCGGGACTTCCATCCGTCAAAATTTTTCTCAATGTTAAATCTATGGGATTTATTCCCCGTTATATGTCTATGGGGCAAATTTGGGGACCTCTATTGCCCCGGGGGTAGAACTTATACCCTCTTGCGGGGTATGGTCTGACACAGGTTGCAAACCTCTACAAATGGGGTAAATTTGAGCATTCTACAAAATTCCTTCT
Source organism: Clarias magur (assembly GCA_013621035.1). Lineage (NCBI taxonomy): Eukaryota > Metazoa > Chordata > Actinopteri > Siluriformes > Clariidae > Clarias > Clarias magur. The sequence goes on from QNUK01000597.1 coordinate 67,921, forward strand.
CTGCGCTACAATCCGTGAAAGTTGGTCTCAATGTTAAGTCTATGGGACTTTTTGGGGCGACCCCTTAGAAAAGTCATAGCACCCCATTCCCGACCAAGCCGCACGTTTTGACACCTCATTCATGGGTCTACGACAAACTGTGCGGGACTAGTTACGCGCCGAACTTTCATACGGAAGAAGAAGAAAAAGAAAAAGAAGCCTGTGAGATTATAATAGTAGTGCTTCGCTTCGCAAGCACCACTAATAATAACAATAATTATAATATAATATATTAAGAAAGGGGCCCTCACACATTAGGATGGACATCAGCCCTATCATAATGATAACGATGACATAAGATCTAATAATAACTTTTAGAAAAACAGTAGAGCCTTTCCCACACTATGACATTATAGGACTGATGTCGTAGCACTTGGGCCCTAATTAAAATAAAGACAGTTACTGTCAATGGTGCTGATTTCTTTCTTGTTTCATGTCATGTGATTAATTTCTTTTATCTTTGTCAAACACACACACACACACACACACACACACTGTCTACAGTGTGTGAGCAAGTCGAGGACGAGGGCGACAGTAGCAAGGAAAAACTCCCTGAGATGTCAATAGGAAGAAACCTTGAGAGGAACCAGTCTCAAGAACCCCTCCTCATTTCTGGAAAAACGGATAGCAGGGAATGATCTGCAGTGATACTATGTGTTAACAGTATGTGAGGGATGAGAGAGAGAGAGAGAGAGAAATGGAATCCAAACTACCAATATAGTTGCAAGCAGCAATAAGTGGGCCCAAGCACCTGTGCCATTGCTGCCTGGGTGCACCACACAACCTGTGAGTTTTCTGAGCATGGTAAAACCAAAAATCCTGGAAAAAGCCTCATCCTGGAAAACCAATCCTGGAAAAAGGATCATAATAAGATTTCCCCCAAGTGGTATCACTTTATGTGATGTCTCTCATATTGAGCTTGTTAAGGTTACCATTTTGACATAATATATTATATAACTATACATTTATATAACTAAGGAAGTTACTAGCCATTTTAGCTATAAGTTTAGCCTTGGCTGAAGCATTTAATATATCAAAAATCCCTTTTTTCCACCATCATCATATGGATCTGAGTGGCAGTAATATAAATCCCTTATGAGGAGTATATCGAATTCCATTAGCAAAACTAACTGACTTCCTGACATGCATATGTGCAAGAGTGTGTGTGCTGGGCCATGGGGAGGGGTGTTTGTGCGATTGAATGTCCCAAGTGAATGTGAAGTAGACTCACACCAGTCAGGCATAACATTATGACCAATAATAAGTGAATTGAATAACATTGATCACCAACTAGCATATATTCCAGTAAACTGGTGACAGGATCATGTGACCCAAGCATCATCCATGCCTGCTGGAACCAAAAGTCAACCCTTATGGTCTGATCCCACAGGAAATCCACTGCAATATAAACTGCAGAAAAATGTCAATGATAGATGCCAACATAGAACACCACAAGACACCACAGCACCTGTTTTTTGTTGTCACAAAGGCAACTTACAAAGTGCTACGCATAATGTTTGGTGTTGTAACATTATGACTGATTGGTGTACTTGATTTAATGTTCTGAATCGAGAATTACACATAATGAAACAAACTGGTCATAAGATTAGGATTTGGCTAACCTTATCTTCATAGTTAAGGATTAGGATTAATTCTTAAGGTTTAGGATTAAGGTAGCTAGGGTTTAGACACAGTACAGTTTAGGATTACAGGTACAGTTTGGTTTCTTACTAGCTAAAGCATATAAATACATGGACTACTAATGAACATGCAAAAGTTTGTTTGTTTGTTTAGTGTCATGCACACTCGCTCCGCGACCGGCACGAGGACCCGGAAGTAAGACGGTCGCACTTTCAGAGAGCATAAAAGGAAACAAGATGGCGCTTCACATCGCTCAGTCATTGAGTTCATTCATGCCTTCGCTCATTCATTTTCATTCATCTCTTCACCAACAATTTCATGAGTACTCACCTATTCAGGTTGCTTCCTTGATTGAGTGTGTGTTGCTAGAACGCGTGTTTATTTGTGTAGATCCTTGCTCTTTTTGTAAGAGAGTTCTAAAAGTAAAACGTGGTTATCCTGCCTGCTCGCGCTGCTTCCGCGTTTGGGTTTACCGTCCACGCAACACGGGCTAACTGCTAAGGCTACTGTGTTCGTCCCTCGGTTGCTGTTTTTAAGAGGCATTTAGTTCTTAAAAACATTTAATCTGTAAAGAAATTTTTACTGTTTTACTGAAGGAAGTGAGGAAGAAATCACAGCAAATGGTGGTTTATGAGCTGTGATGTAAGGACAAATATTAAAATACCTGATTTGATCTATTTGTTATTAGTCATATTATTATTAACATAAGGAAAATGAACCAAAATAATATTTTCAAATATTTATTTTAACATGTTGTATTTAATAACAGCTCTACCTTTCACCTTTGATCTCAGTGCAGCAATAAAATACACTTGAATGAAGCTTTTCTTATTAATGAGGGTTAATATTAATGCATTATTTTACACATCGCTGGTATACACTTATAAATGATAAGATAAAAAAATCAATGAATCCAGTTTTTAAATCAAATCAGTTAAGTGTTAACTCTACTTCCTCTCAGTTCTGACCTCAGAATACGTGCTGAAGTCAGAGTCCTGAACTCTCTTCATCTTCCTCCCCTTTATCTTGATGTTCTTGATGTCCAGTGAGGCGTAACAAACCTCGTCATCTCCAACCTGCAGTGATGATATTTTAGAGAAAAATTTAAAGCATGTTTCTGTGCATTTTAACAAAAGTTGTTTATTGCAGTACCTGTTCACGTGGCTGAGTTTTTCTGACAGCACTTCCTCCCTGATCAGCCTTCATGCCTGCTGTAGATTAAATAAAAACACAGTCACTTACAGTGACAGGACCCTGATAGAGAGACCCCTTACACCATGACACCTCAGCTTGAGTGTAAAAAAATAGTTAGCAACAGTTACCTTTAGTGGTGTGTGTGCAGAGGCAGTACACACAGATGGAGCAGAGGAGTGAGGAGAGGAGAACACACACAGCACACACACTGAACACCAGCGTCCAGCTCACACTACACTCTGATACACACGGGGTCGGGGTGTTTGGAGAGACATGTATACAAGGAGGGGATTCTTCTGAGAAACACAAACAGCATGTAGCATGTTGTTGCTTATAGCATGTTAAAAATAAAAAAATTGAGAATTAGTAAAGAATCTCACCAAGAAGGCCAAGCTGAATTGTTCGAGCTTGACACTCATGCACATCAACGCTGTGACCGGAATTCTCTTTCCTCTCTACAGCGCAGTGGTACAGCCCCAGGTCTGATTCTGTGATGTTCTTAATCAGCAGATTGTGAGATTTAGTAACAGGATTACGCAAAAACGAGTAACGAGGAAAAATATTATTCATTATATCCCTTATCGTGATCATAGAACAAGACTGATTCCGAGACTTGGAGTTTCTTAACCAGACTGTGTTAAATCCAACATTCAAAACACATCCGCAGTAGAGAGTGACGTCGTCTCTCATCTCCACTTCTGCTCCAGAGATCCTCTTCTGACTGGAGAACACAACACCTGCAACACCACATCACACTTTACATTACACTGAGGAGGGGGTACAAACTTCTACACAAGCTGACAGTAAGTGTGAAGAGTTCTGAAAGTGTGTAAAAGTGAAGTGTGACTTACACACGAGAGCGATGAGAGCGACTCTTGATGTCTCCATCTCAGACACTGGTGCTGAGCGGCTCGTGCTGCTGAAGCTCTTTCATGTCCGCGTTGTGTGTTCTTTAATCTGATTGGTCCGCCTCAGTGGAACGTTCCTCTCTAACAGCTCATTGGATGCGTTTAAACTGTGATGTTTGAGCGAGAGAGAGATGAAAAACACCTTATTTGGTGACCCTTTGGTGTGTAGCAGCTGATACTACATCATGCTATGCTATAATACTATCGTGCTTTGACTGACAGCTTTTATCTTTTTGTGCAGTGTGTGTATAAATGCGATGAAGACGTAAAATGAACAAAATATATTTATAATAGAATTAGATAGAATAATGATTAATTGTGAGGTGAATCCAGATCAGGTTTAAACTCTCCAATATGAAACTGTTCTCAGGTCACACGAAGTGACCTGAACTGTATTAAAATGCAGGACCTTTAACTGCACTCTATATGTGTGTGTGTGTGTTTTGTGGTTACTCAGAAACTGAAACCTGCATTGGCTGTCTTGTCTGTTGGATGCCCACCTTTAACCACAAATGTTTCCATTACTGTGTGTGTGTGTGTGTGTGTGTGTGTGTGTGTGTGTGTGTGTGTGTGTGTGTGTGTGTGTGTGTGTGTGTGTGTGTGTGCGTGCGCGCATGCATGCATGCATGCAGGTTGGGGGAAACAAATTCATTTTTCTATTTATGTTTTCAGGCCAGTTCATAATGATGTGTGTGTTTATAGTTTTAGGTGGACACATATGTATATCTGTATTTTCACAGGTTGCAGGTGTGCTAAACCTCACACCTGGAGACTGGATTTGGAGCACAAATGGAGACCCCATATATCAATGGGGTATTTGTGCATTTGGCCACTCACATGTCAGTTCCATTTTTACCCCATAGCAGGCCAAGTTAGTAGCAACCACCTGCATTGCCATAGCAACTGAATCCCCCAGCATCATCCTGGGATCCTATAGCAACCATGTAGCAACATCCTAGCAAACCACCTCGGTTACCATAGCCACCTAACCCCCCTGTCCTCAGGATACTCGAGACACTACAGCAGCCACGTAGCAATATAGTCACAAGTCATCTCAGACACTGGTGCTGAGTGTCTCGTTCTGCTGAAGCTCTTTCATATATGCGTGTTTTCTTTAATCTGACTGGTCCACCTCAGTGGAACACATGATTGAACTTTCTATTCGCATGTAACTGTGTTAAACACCTGGAGGTTTCAAATGTTATCTAAAGCAACTTTATTAAAAAAATAATAGCTGGTAGTTGATAACAGATGATTTCATTAACACAGTGGTGTGAATGCATGTGTGTACAGCTGGTTCCCACCCTGGTCCTGTAGGATCCCCTGTACTGCAGATGTTAAAGTTCTCCCTGGTCTATCACAGACTTTAATTCAGAAAGGACTGCTAACGTTTAAGGCTGTCTTATCTCTAAGGTGAACACATCCAACCTCAAATGTTTACACAAGTGCATGCAGTGTGTGTATATGTGTTAAGAGAAAGAAGATCTCAGTGTGGGTTTCCTGTTTTGATGCTTATACATTCACACTGTGTGAAAAACCACAATACTGCGTGAGATAGCATAAATAAAACCTGAACAGAGATGTTTTATGCTGAATAGATAAATTATTATTATTATTATATTATTATTATTATTATTATTATTATTCATTTCTATCTAGGATTAGAGTTGGGGTCATGGTTCACAATTTTGACATAGAACGTCTCAGGTTACTGTAACCTTGTTCCCTGATAAAGGGGGAATGAGATGCTGCGTGAAAACGCTATGGGAACATCTCTTTGTTCTCCGGTTGTGAAGCCTGTGTATGTCAAAACAGCCGAACACTTTGGCTTATAACCTCAGTCAGGTGACGTCACCGAATAAGGTGCACCCGCAGATTATAAATAGGAGTGAACCGGAAACATCCTCAGGTCAATTTTGTCTGAAGGACGTCCAGGCACACCAGCATTGCGGCATTGAAGCGCAGCATCTCGTTCACCGCTTTATCAGGGAACAGGGTTACAGCTAAGTAACCCGAAACGTTCCTTTTCAAAAGGTACACTTGATGCTGCATGAAAACACTATGGGAACGAGAATACCAACGCCGCTGCACTGCAAGTGTCTGGACGCCCAGGTTGTGTAGCGTGTGAGCACAATAGCTAAGGAGGTCTCAGACCTAATTCTGGGATGCTGATTCAAGGATACGCGAGCCTGGAGTAGCATTGACATCCAGACTATAAAATCTAACAAAGAGGCAAAGTGTGACCACGTGCCTCATAGGCTAGGGCAATGGCATCTCTCACCCAGACAGCGTCTGTCTAGTGGTGACCGCCCCCCGATTGCGAGCCCAATGGCAAATAAAGGGCTGCTCTGACTTATGCCACTGGCTAGTGCGGTGGATGTAAATCTGAAAAGCACGTACTGGACACAGTAAGTGAAGTCTTTCTTGCTCCGGAGCTGTGAAAGACGGAGGACAGAAGGCTTCGATAATGACTGGGTGCACGGTCGAGAATGGAACCTTCGGAAGATAGTTCTGGTGATGATGCAGAATAGCTTTGACTAGCCCAGGGGCAAAGTCTAGGTAGGATGGGGAGACTGACAAAGCCTGCAAATCCCCAATCCTTTTCAAAGAAGTAATAGCCATAAGAAAAACCATCTTAAGAGACAGAAGCCTGACAGGCACTGACTCTAGTGGTTTGATTCTAGTGGTTTAGTGTCAGCCAGGCCTTCGAGTACAATAGCTAAGTCCCACGAATGGACCATCGCTCTAGTGGTCCATTTCAACCGTTTAGCTCCACAAATAAAACGGGCAACTAGATGGTGCTTCCCCACAGAAACCCCATCGGTCAGAGCACGACAAGCCAAAATAGCAGCTACGTATGTTCTGAGAGTATTAGGGCATAAGCCAGACAACTTTTCATGCAGAAACTCCAGCACTGAAACAATCTGGCAATGAACTGGATCTACATGTCTTGCCATGCACCAACTTTCAAATACACTCTATTTGAGGGCATAAGTTCTTCTAGTGGAGGGAGCCCTGGCACTTAAAATGGTTTCAATTACATTGGCTGGAAGACCAGCATCTCTTAGTTGGTCCCCTTCAGGGACCAAACGTGAAGGCTCTAGAGCTTGGGCTGGGGATGAAATATTGTCCCCTGCGCCTGAGACAGAAGATCCCTTCTCACTGGAATCACCCACGGTGAGCCGTCAAGGAGAGATATTAGATCTGAGAACCACACTCTGGTGGGCCGGTAGGGCGATATCAATAAGAGGCGCAAACCCTGTTGACAGACCCTCGCCAGGACTCCTGGTAGCAGAACAATCGGTGGAAATGCATAAAGTGTCGGGCTTGGTAGGGGGCGTGGTGGATCCAAGTGCGGATGCAGGAAATGTGTTACGAAGAGTAGTTGTATTTTGGAGTGCTTGTGACTGACTGAGTTGATAATATGGAGGTTCAAAGCCTCGGCGTGAATTCCAAGCTGCGGTGTGAGCGGAGAAAGCCTCAATGGAATGCGGAAGCACAAATTGCCGTCAAGGCGAGCTGCGAGGTGCGTGACGTCAGCCTTGAGAGAATGCGGAAGTGCGCAGCGCCGCCGTGTAATCCGAGCGTGCGAGCGCTGAGAAGCAAGAGCGTGCAGAGCCGGCGTGGAGGAGAAAGGGAGAGCCTCGCGATGAATGCCGGTGTGGGCTGGAGGAACCTGAGCCAGTGGAAAAACGGAGCGTGAGCTCGGCGAGGAGCGAGCAATAATCGCGGTCGTGAAACGGGCGAGGGTCGAAGCCGGAGTGACGAGAGGAGGTCCGTGATCCAGGTTCGTGGTCGGTGGCAGGTAAGTGGTCGGCAACGGGAAATCTCCAAATAACAATGATCCGATAACGAGAGGCGAAAGCGTGGTCAAAAACTGAGCAAGGTCGATAACAAAACAGACTGAGACGAGAGAAAACGCTGGTAAATTGAGGCTGGTAAGGCGCACAATAAACTGGCAATGTCGTGGTGTCTGAGCGTGACTTAAATAGGCATGTGAAGTGATCAGTGATACAGAGAACAGGTGTGGAGAGCGGAAATTGAGGCGGTGAAATGAAAGGAGTGGTTAGGAATATAGAGCGGGCATGCTCAGGTGGTCATGGTGAGGCTGTGGCTTGATGTGGCGTGACATAAAGGCGTAATTACGTGCAAATTACGTGCAAAATGGAGAAATGTCAGTACCACCAACAATCCACCTCCTTTCTGGTCTACCTCATCTCCCCATCAGGAATCCAGATGGACCCAGCTAAGGTCAAGGCAGTCACCAAATTTTTATCAATGTTTCATCACACTACAGGTCTCATCTGTACGGAACATAGAAATCTAGAATATCCCAAGTCGGTTAAGAAACTGAATGCATGTCAACCATGCTGGTCGCTGTTTTCCTCCAGATTTAATTCCAAGTTGTCTTACCGCCTAGGCTCTATGTACACTAAATCTGATGCCCTGTCTCAACAATTCGCCACCCCTCGGGACACGCTTACCACATCCTATTACCCCAATGATATCCAGGGTCTACCTGTACTCTTGCCCTACTACAGCAGCGATTCTGGTGACCATCCATCACATGAGACATAAAGAACTTGTGGCTGCATGCAATATACGCACCAGAAACAAGACACCCAAACGTCACACCCTTCCCCATCCTCCACCACTCTTGGTCCCATTTTGCCCTCAGTTATGTCACTGGGCTACCCTCCTCCAACAATAACATATGTATACTAGTTATAGATAGTTGATCGTTTCTCCAAAGCTGCTAACTTTGTCCCTCTATCTAATCTCCTTTTCGCCGGAGAAACCGCCAAGGTCAACCATGTATTTCATTTGGCCTCCATGTAGGCATGGTTTGACAGAGGTGCCCAGTTCTTAGTCTCATTCTGAAAGGCTTTCTGTGCCTCATTTGTGCAATGCTTAGCCTTTTGTCTGGTTTTTGTTTTCGTTTTTGTGCCTTTAGAAACACCAGGCATCAGTCTTACAGTATCTTGTGGACTGCGAACATTATGGAGCCAAGAGGAGCTGGGTTGTAACTACATTTATCCTGGATTGTCTCTGTTAACAGATTTTCACCAATTTCATCCTGAGGCTCTCTCATGAACGGCAGGTGGGGTTCATGATTTACTGTTTGTTTGGATTTCTGGAAATTGACCCCCAATCCCGCATCTTGACTACAAATTTGGATAATGAACTCTCTTTGACCCACGAATGCTCACAACCATAATTTATCTCCACGAAGTGAGCACTGTGTCCCTGCTTTGCAACCCGACAGACGCACACCTCATCTTCACAAGGCGTTCAACCACACACTCTCTGCACTTGGATCCACTATGCCTGCTCTGCCACAAAAACAAAAGCAACTGAAAATGCAATGCAATGAGCAGGGCAAGTGTAATGTGTTTAGTTTTTCATATCAGAAGGAATGTGATGTTCATTTATCCTAAGAATAGGATGGTGGACACAATTGTAAAGTGGTTTACTTACAAAAAAATAACTTTGTTAATTGAGAGTAATCATAAACAGAAGTCACTAAATGGGCCAGGGTCGAACAATTTACAAACAACATCAAATAGGGCAAATCTAAAATTTTTATTAAGAAAACACTACAAAGTCATACATGGAAAACATACAGCAGATACAAACGCAACACTTTTCTTCTTGATCTATTTATATCTGGAGTTGATAATGAATAGGTGTGTTTAATTCAAACTGTTCATAAAGTTAACCAAAATGCTCATGCTGGGAGTTGCTGTCTATTTCTACTATACTAGTGAGCTGTTTCACTATTTCTTTATTTCCACTGATGGCGTCCTGACAGATGCCTTTCCTTTAGGTCTCCCTCTTGAGCATAGTTGTGGCTGGTTAGGGTGGTTGGCTCAACACTCTGGTCCACAGCCTTCCCAGTCAAGGAGGTACTGTATTTTATTTAATGAGGTTCAGGGATTTTAAGATGTCCTTTAACCCATATTCTGGCCTTCCATTAATCTGCAGATGATCAGGTAGTGTATTAGAGTGACATGTTTTGTCCAAGTGGTCCCCTCTTAATGGTTTCAGCAGTGAAATATGGAAGCAGGGAGCAAGGCGGCATTGATGATGAACCTAAGTTTGTAGGTTCCTCGTTGATTTGTTGCAAGATTATGTACAGTCCAATGTATTTGAGCCATGCTCATTCTCTTGGTTCTGGTGTTTTTCCCTCATACTGTATAATAAACCTATAAAGCTGGTGTGTAAGTACATTGAAGATATTTGCAAGAAAATAATTTGGGGAATGTAAGATGAGTAATACACATTAAGATTTTGCAGACAATCATTTTTGTCTGTCTGGTTGATTGTGAACACATGTATTTGGTCGAACTTGAGGTAACGTATAGGATTTGTTTCATTGTAACTTGGACTGTGGGAAGTGACGATATGCTTATTTTAGTTACTATCATCACCACAGATGGCACTGGATGCATTCTAAACTTGGTAATAACTGATACAGAATAAGAAATCATAATAAAAAAAAAAACAGCATTGGTAGGAGAGTGTAGTAAATTGCGGGACTATGTCAAGGTATTGCTGAAACAGGACATGGCTTTTAGGAGCTCTCACAATGCTGCTTGCATTAAGAAGAATAACCTAATGCTACCAGCTCAACAGTGAAAGACCTGCGTGTAATATTAGACAGTAACTTGTCCCTTGAAAATCATATTTCTAATGTTATAAAAACAGCCTTTTTCTACCTTAGAAATATTGCCAAGCTTAGGAACATTTTATCTGTATCTGATGCAGAACACCTAGTTCATGCATTCATGACCTCCAGACTGGACAACTGTAATGCATTACTGGGTGGTTGTCCTGCAACCTCAATAAACAAGCTACAGAAAACTAAGTATAAATTCAATATATACTTAGTATATTAACTAAGCACTATACTTGTGTAACAATCAAATAAAATGTGTTTTTTTTTTTACTCCTTTTTTGCCATCAATACACTTTAAGTAAGTTTCATATTCATCATCCAAATAATTTGCCAATCTAAACAGAATTATTAATTAAATCATGATTTATTTGCAAGATAAATCAACAAGCATGATTTATGATATCATCAAATAAAAATATCATTCATCCTCAGCTGCTCTCTCTCTCTCTCTCTCAGTTCTGACCTCTGAATACGTGCTGAAGTCAGAACGCTGAACTCTCTTCTTAGTTTTCTTCTTCAGCTTCTTGACGTCCAGTGATGCGTAACAAACCTCACCTCCTTCATCCTGCAGAGAATAAAAAGGCAAAAGGCTGTAGATCTGATTTGCAGAGTGCTGTATTTACAGTACATTTGCACAGGTGCAACTTTTGTGATAGCGTCGTTATTGTTATTGTTATCGTGAAAAAAGTTTCAGCATGATAAAATATTGTGCCTGTCCCCTCCCGAAATTAACGCCTCGTTAATGCCTGCACTGTTATCGATTCCTTGTTGATTTAATGCCCATTTATGGAGTCGTTATTGGTTTTTTATCACCTCCTTAACTGTTCTACAGCATTCTGCAGCCAGAAATTCTCTTAATAGATACAGATGGAAGTAATGACAAAATTAACAAAGTGATATTTTATGGAAAACAGTCAAGATTAAACATGATTGAAAAAAATGACATGTTGCACAATAAGAATGTTTCAATCTAAAAAGTCAGTGATTTGATCATTCCTGTTAATTTCAAGTCTGATGACAAATTTACCATCTAATTTTTATTTCTAAAATATTTGTGTAAAATAAGGGCACATATATTATGTGTAATATATGACGGCTCCTTCATACACTAGCACTGCCGAAGCTCAGAATCAAGTCACAAAATAACAACAGAAATGAATAGATTAAAAAATATATGCTACTAATACTCATTATTGATAAAAAAAAAAAAGAAAGACAGAAGAAAAGGAAATGAAAAAGATCCCAAATCCTTTGAGTGTCTTCTGAATATAAAAAGTGCCACGTGATTAAACTCAATGCAAAAGATTGTTAATGTTACTGTAAATACTGACATTTATTTCCCTCCTTTGGTAATACGGTATTATTTCTCACAGGTGTAATCATGTGCAGCTTTGCATGTGAATTATGTGTTTACACAGCTGTAAATGTGTGTTAATATAATTTTTTTTAATTTGTTTTTGTAAATAAAATGATTCAAGTAATAAAAAAAACGCCTGATACAATATCATAATGCTTTTTTGCTGTTTGTGTCCACCAAGGAATAATTATTTGATCACAAATAGCTGGAATGTGGTTGTGAATTTGTGATTGAAATAAAGCTGCTCACATCGCATGCACTTTTCCTTTGTAAAAGATGATGTAAACAGCTACATATAAAGAGCGGAAACACTTGCAAAGCAGACTAAATGTAAAATCAATTTTAAAAAAAAAAACAGTAGCCCAGAAAAAGAAAACAATGTTTGGCCGTTTTAGTTTAACTAAATTGAAATATATACTGACTAAATGAACGCTGCCTTTTGCACAGTGAAAGTGTGCGCAATGTGAGCAGCGTTATTTCAGTCATGATATACTCAGATCACAAAAAACAACAAAAACAAATAGAAAAACACAGCATAGTATAATGAGCTCATTATCATATGTTAAACACCTCCGTAATAGTCTGTAATAGTCAGTAGCGTTGTTTTAATTTCTCTACACAATGGTAGTGTCATTATCATTGTTACATTCCTTAACGACTAGTTATTGAAACATTAAACAAAAAAGCATTATATGTATATTTGTTCTATATGTATATTATTGAAACTATGCATGTTTAAGAATTATACACCCACTTTTACTTTGCCGTTGACCTCTGATTTATGCCTATAAAGTCTATTTTATTCGAACTACATTAGCATATAAGCATATTGTAAAAAGAATCAAAAAGAAAAAGAAAGAAATAGATATAATCAATCAATCAAATTCAATATATTATAAAGTATATTTTTGAATATAAAATTACATACATAAATATATACGTTTGAATATGTATTCATATATTTCTTAATATATGAAAAGTGGAAATTTCTTATGTATTTTTCAATATATTGTAATATATTAATAAATATATTATTCTCTATATTCTCAAATATATATATATATATATATATATATATATATATATATATATATAATGTATATATATATATATATATTGACATGTAATATATAGAGAAATATATTTTCTCCGCGACGGTGCCGGGGGTTTGGGGGGATTATGACACTTCACAAATTAACCAAACTGGTAGAGACTGCAAGGGCTTAAAAGAATCGGAAGACGTTGGATGTAGCTAATTCGCCTTTTAGTAGAATGGGGTTAGGGGGAGAATTGTGACACACCTGTATTTAAAAATCCCCCCAGAAATCCAAAACAATTAGGTTTTTGACCAAAATGTACAAAATAAGAGAACTATGTGACAAACTTACTACGTAAAGAGAGCCGAGTCGATCTGCTTCCATAATGATACACATCAGAGTACAACTGGTCATTTCTTGCAAAATTTTTCTCATGTATACCGCAGTAGTACAGGCCCAGATCTGATTCTGTGACGTTCTTAATCAGCAGATCGTGTGCGTTGTTACAGGGATTCCACAAAAACGAGTAGCGTGGGAAATCACCACCAATAATATCTGTAGCCATTATGACACTAGAACAATGCTGATCTGAAAAGTTTCTAAACCACACTGGTGTTAATCCACTTTTCCAAACACAGTCGGAGTAGAGAGTGACGTCGTCTCCTCGTCTGACTCTCATCTCCACTTCTGCTCCAGAGATCCTCTTCTGACTGGAGAGCACAACACCTGCAACACCACATCACACTTTACACTACACTGAGGAGGGGGTACAAACTTCTACACAAGCTGACAGTAAGTGTGAAGAGTTGTGAAAGTGTGTAAAAGTGAAGTGTGACTTACACACGAGAGCGATGAGAGCGACTCTTGATGTCTCCATCTCAGACACTGGTGCTGAGCGGCTCGTGCTGCTGAAGCTCTTTCATGTCCGCGTTGTGTGTTCTTTAATCTGATTGGTCCGCCTCAGTGGAACGTTTCTCTCTAACAGCTCATTGGTTGCGGTTTTAACTGACAGCTTTTGTACAGGTATAGACACATACTTCAAAGTAAATTAATGAGCTATTGACTGTGTGTGTGTGTGTGTTTGTGTGTGTGTGTGTGTGTGTGTGTGTGTGTGTGTGTGTGTGTGTGTGTGTGTGTGCGCGTGTGCGTGTATGTTGAGCTGCAAGGCCTCAATGTGGGTTTCCTGTTTGGCATCATATACACTCACAGAGTTTAGTGTGTGTGTGTGTGTGTGTGTGTGTGTGTGTGTGTGTGTGTGTGTGTGTGTGTGTGTGTGTGTGTGTATACAAGATAAAGAAAACGAGAGAAAGAGATCAAAAGAGAGAGAGAGAGAGGTGAGGTCTTACCGAAAAGAGATCATTTTATTAAGAATAAAGGGGAAGGAAAGGGTTAAAAAGCCGGTTCCTGTTCCCGGGGCACCTGCAGAAGGGGAGGTCGTCTTTCTAGTGAGTGAGCAAGGAGCAATAGGAGATTTAGGTGCTCACCAAAATTTGATAAAGGTTTATCATAACCAGAATATATATGTGGGCTGTGGGGTTTATAAATCGCCTAGTAACATACTCTGGACCAACTGACTTTCCATAGCAACCAAGAAGAAACACACTACAGTAAGTAGTCAACCAAAATGCCTATTACCGCCGTGATCCCCGCCACCGCAAAACGCCAGTGGCCAAAATAAAATCAATCCCATTTCAAAGTCATTCATGAAATGCAATTAGACAATATGTTGTATAGAAGAAATACTACAGTGATGGTAATTTGTACAGCTTATTTGTACAAAGAATGTAGAAAGAATCCCTATCTCTGTTTGTATCTGTTTATTGTTATTATTTTACAGAATGTTACTGTACGTTCAAAAACATCAAACTTCAAATATAGAAATAACTGGAAAATTAGACTTTCAGAATAGAACATTAGAATAATTCAAAAAACGCACTCTAAAAATGCAGTTGTTTCTGTAAACACATTGTTGGTTTGCTCATATTGGGTCAAATGAGATGTAGTAAACACCTGGTTGGATTCTTTTGACCCAACAACTGGTTTATTCTTTATTCCCTGGTTTCTTCAAACGGCCTGCAAAACGTTCGAAATGTTACTATTATTGTGCTCTGCAGTCGTGTTTTGTTTAGTTTTTTTTTTTTGTCTTTGATGTTAACTACACAAAACAGTGTCTTCACAGCTGGGAGTTTCTCCAGCGTACTGTATATCAGATTGATGGACATGAGTTTTTTCAGCCCACATTTAATCAATAATATTTGTAAAAATCTATTGGCCTTGTTCTTAATGTTATGTTAAAGTAAATTAAATAGCAATAGTGAAAACATTAAAATAAATAGTTTAATGGTTTCAATAGGTAAAATAAATATTTTGAATATTAAGATATTTGATGTCATGTTGGCATTTTAAGATTTGGAAAACTTCTAAATAAAAAATGGCAGCTGGCATGCCTAAAAATAGATGCAGGATTATTTTTTATAGTCTAAATATATTTTTTTTATTAATTGTGGGCTATTGTTGTTTACTTACAACATGTGTTAATTTAACTGATGTTTGAGTCGTGATCCTCCTCTTTAATTTCCTACATAGTCTAATCATTTGAATTTATCTGCTACAACATGCCGGTCTCCACAAGCTGGGGCTCATTAGTCCTTGAGAGAATGAACTAAGTCTATTGTCTACAGTTATAGCGCCACTTAGCGGTTAAAGTGAGGAAATGCACGCTCCTAATTCTGTTGCCGTGGGAGACATGGCGGTAAAACTGTTATCATCTGAGTACCATGTGTATGAGGGGTGTGTGTAGGAGGGGTGTGTGGTTGTGCCCAGTGTGTGAGTGTGATGGAATGATAGTCAGTGAGGTAGGACACAGGAGAGCTTTTGGCTATGGCAATGACAGTGTTGACCTTGAAGCATGCTGGTCAGATATTCTCCGCTGCTTGGAGCAGTTTGTAGCAGTCTGTACAGCAGCGTCTAGACTCAGGTTCAGACGTCTGCTGGAGTGAGATGTAGCCCAGTTTATTGTCCAGGAGAGAGCTGCATGTGTAGAACTGGTCACACTGATCAAAACCAGATTTAAACATTAGATGGCGCTGGTGAGTGAACAGTGTTCGGGATTTGTTGCTGCTATAGAGAGAGCAGTGATGAGTTTAGAGGTCAAAGGACAACCAGTGCAGGTGAAACATCCCGAGTAGTGTGTGATATTAATATGATGGATTATGCATGACACAAGACGTCTATTTCTCAGACACAGGAAGTTCAGTGAGAGCACTTCAGATCACTTCCTGTGCTGCGGTTGTATCATTAGTGTCATTGGAGCAGAGAATCGTAGAATAATTACACACACACACACACACACACACACACAATGCTGCAGAATAAAACCTCACATAAGAGCAGACAGTGTGTGTGTGTGTGTGTGTGTGTGTGTGTGTGTGTGTGTGTGTGTGTGTGTGTGTGTGTGTGTTAGTATGATATGATTGCTCATTTCTGAAGTGTGTAAAAGACTTCAGTGTGACAACAGAACTCTCCGTTTACACTCCGCTCACACTGATGTACCTGAGAGAGAGAGAGAGAGAGAGAGAGAGAGAGAGAGAGAGAGAGAGAGAGGTATTAGTACAGCAGGTTAAAGACTAAATAAAGACGAGTGTGTGTGTATAAAGTACCTGAAAGTCATTTACAGTGAGCGGCTCTCCTCCTCTCTTTTCAGAACCTGAGGAGAAACAACAAAGACCTCCATCATTTCATTTATTATTATTATTATTATTATTATTATTATTAGTGGTGCTTGCGAAGCGAAGCACTACTATTATAATCTCACAGGCTTATTATTTTTCTTTTTTTTTTTCTTCTTCCGTACAAAAGTTTGGCGCGTAACTAGTCCCGCACAGTTTGTCGTAGACCCATGAATGAGGTGTCAAAACGTGCGGCTTGGTCGGGAATGGGGTGCCATGACTTTTCTAAGGGGTCGGCGGTTAATTGCCCCCACATGGGGCAATTAACCGCCCCAAAAAGTCCCATAGACTTAACATTGAGAGCAACTTTGACGAATTGTAGCGCGGAGAGGGAATTTTGGAAAATGCTCAAATTTACCACATTTGTAGACGTTTGCAAGCTGTGTCAGACCATACCCCGCAAGAGGGTATAAGTTCTACCCCCGGGGCAATAGAGCTCCCCAAATTTGCCCCATTGACTTATAATGGGGAATAATTCCCATAGACTTAACATTGAGAAAAACTTTCACGGATTGAATTGCCGAGTGAGAATTTGGTACAAATCTCAAATTCACCACATTTGAAGAGGGTCGCAAGCTGTGACAGAACATACCCCGCACAAGGGTATAAGTATTTGCCCCCGGGGCAGAAAAGGCGCCCAAATTTGCCCCATTCACATATAATGCAGATTTTGGCACATTACTACTACAGTATCGTTTGTCGTAGATCCATGAAAGAGGTGTCAAATCATGCGGCTCATTCGGGACAGGGGTGCTTAGACTTTCATGAGGGAGGGGGGTGGTTAATTGCCTCCAAAGGGGGCAATTAACCACCCCAAAAAATACCATAGACTTAACATTGATACCAACTTTGACGAATTAAAGCGCAGAGTGGGAATTTCGGAGAAATTTGAAATTTAACACATTTCAAGAGGCTGGCAAGCTGTGTTGGAACATACCCCACACGCGGGTATATGTTTTACCCCCGGGGCAAAACAGGTGCCCAAATTTGCCCCATTGACTTATAATGGGGAATTTGATGCATGACTCATCACTTTTCGTTCATCGTACATCCATGAAACAGGTGGCAAATTGTGTGCTTCATTCGGGAATGTTTTTTATTTGGGGTTATTCGGGGAAAGGGGGCTCCACATGACTTTTCTAATGGGCGAGGTGTAAACTGCCCCAGCAGGGGGCAATTAACATACAATAGTAATTTCCATAGGAACTTTTAACCTCAATTTAACTGTGGATCCCAGTGTCATTGTGGGGGAGGGCTCATTTTACTCAGGCAGTCAATCAGGCTTTCGCTTTTATCATGATGCTCATAAGCCACGCCCCCTAGCAAAATCATTAGCATGCTATTAGCATGTTGCTAACGCGATTAGCATGTTGCTAGCATTATGCTAACAATATTAGCATTTCGCTAGCATTATGATAATTTCATTAGCATGTTGCCAGCATGATGCTAACAATATTAGCATCTCGCTAGCATTATGCTAACTATATTAGCATGTCGCTAATAACATGATTAGAATGTCGCTAACATGATGCTAGAGTGCCTAGCATGTTGCTAGCAAGACGTTTAGCTCATTAGCATGTTGTTAGCATTATGCTAACAATGTTAGCATGTTGCATGCAACATCAGTAGAATGTCGCTAACATGATGTTAGAGTGCTTTAGCCTGTTGCTACAATGATGTTTAGCTTATTAGCATGTTGCTAGCATTATGCTAACTATATTAGCATGTTGTTCGCTACATTAATAGTATATGGCTAACAGGATGCTGGAGTGCTTAGGAAGTTGCTAGCATGACTCCAAAGTTTTGCCACGGCAAGCACCACTCACATTTTCTTCAGGAAATGTACCTCTCTAGTTATTATTATTATTATTTCTCTCTTTATTTTTAAAGACGTTCTTCTTTGTTAGTGACGTACAAAGGATCAGTGATGAGAAGCTGAAAACAGTGAGACAGTGTTAGTGGTGAGAGCGAGTGTGTGAGTACCTTTAGTGGTGTGTGTGCAGAGGCAGTACACACAGATGGAGGAGAGGAGTGAGGAGAGGAGAACACACACAGCACACACACTGAACACCAGCGTCCAGCTCACACTACACTCTGATACACACGGGGTCGGGGTGTTTGGAGAGACAGTAAAACATGGAGGATCCGTGTCTGACACACACACACACACACACACGCATACACACATGAAATACATTTTTAAAAAATATTTGATAATTTACAGTCATTACTGTGTAAACAAGGTATCTTCTTCATGTGACGCAACACTAAAACCATGACGGGAGATAAAAGATGATCTTACCTTGCAGAGTGAGCCATGTTGATCGCTTTCCATAATGATACACATCGCTGTAGTATATGACGCTGCTATAGATTTGAACTTTTCTCTCACGCAGAGCGCAGAAGTACAGGCCCTGATCCGGTTCTGTCACCTTCTTAATCCGCAGAAAGCTGGACTTGCTAGAGTTATTCAACATAAACGAGTAACGCGGAAGAGCACCGTGCACCATAAATGGAGGAGCAGTACTGGGAGGAAGCTGATTCTCATGAGAACAGTTTCTAAACCACACCACTTCTAATCCCCTTTCCCCAACACAGTCGGAGTAGAGCGTGACGTCGTCTCCTCGTCTGACTCTCATCTCCACTTCTGCTCCAGAGATCCTCTTCTGACTGGAGAACACAACACCTGCAACACCACATCACACTTTACACTACACTGAGGAGGGTGTACAAACTTCTACACAAGCTGACAGTAAGTGTGAAGAGTTTAGAAAGTGTGTAAAAGTGAAGTGTGACTTACACACGAGAGCGATGAGAGCGACTCTTGATGTCTCCATCTCAGACACTGGTGCTGAGCGGCTCGTGCTGCTGAAGCTCTTTCATGTCCGCGTTGTGTGTTCTTTAATCTGATTGGTCCACCTCAGTGGAACGTTTCTCTCTAACAGCTCGCAGGTTGAGGTTAAACTGTGATGTTTGAGCGAGACAGAGATGAACAAACCTCACTGTCTTCTAACAGTTTTTCTGTTTCTTTCTCCACTTTGATGTTTCTTACACCTCGTTGGTCAGAAGGTCAGGTGTTTTGTCTGGAGACACTCGGTTTAGCTGAATTAATGTAATTATTTGTTAGACACATAAGATTAGATAATGTAAAGCACAAATTTAAATTCAGTGTGTTTCAGTTGATCCAAGATCAGCGTCTCTGTTATTCATCGCTTTGATCATGTGACTTCTACAATGTAAAGCTGATGTTAGATCAGTAACTAAATATATACAGGTAGTGGCTTCAGCTGCCAGTCTGAGAGATCACAGTGAATATACAGAAGTGTGTGTTCGTAAACATAATTCGTAAACATGTGTGTGTGTGTGTGTGTGTGTGTGTGTGTGTGTGTGTGTGTGTGTGTGTGTGTTTGTGTTTGTGTGCTTGTGCGTGTCCTGAGTGCAGGGCCTCACTGTGGGTTTCCTGTTTTGTTTTTCACACTCTCAAATGCATGGTTTAAGAGAAGAGCAGAAAGTCACTGCTTTCATAATCAGACATGTTCACTAACTATTTCAGTGAGAGATGTTACTTGTGTGTGCCATTTCAGTGTTTGAATACATATAAGAAGTGTTTGTGCGTTCATCTCCGAGTTGACTGGTCTGTTGCATCCATTTCCTGCCTGGGCTTCCTGATGTTCTTGTGCTACCTGAAAGGTGTCTGGCTACTCAGGTCTGGTAGACTTGTCCCAAGTTTCCCAACAAAGAAGGATTTCCATTGCCAAAATCTCAGATGTTACTCATGCACTTTTTAACAATTCATTAATGAAGGCCTCACTAATTAAGCTAATTACTGCTGCACACCTGAAACAGGTAATCAACTCCCAGTTTTAAAGGCCCACCAATACCTTAAGTATTTGCAAAAGTATCTCTCTACTGTGCCTTTTCTAAATATTAGGCAAAAAATTCAGGCTTTGAAACCAGACAATTTAAGTGATACAGATGATAAACTAACCACCCCACATCAGAACTTAGAACACTTTACTCCCCTTGAAGCGAGGGAACTAATTTCACTCATCTCTTCTTCAAAATCGTCAACCTGTATATTAGATCCTATACCGACACATTTTCTCAAACAGATGGTACCAGCAATAACAGAACCCCTGTTGAAAGTAATTAACTGTTCACTCAGTAGTGGGTACGTCCCCAAATCCTTTAAATTAGCCGTTATTAAACCGCTAATCAAGAAACCTGACCTTGACCCCTGTCTGCTTTCTAATTACAGGCTGATATCAAACCTTCCGTTTATCTCCAAGATAGCAGCACAGAGACAGCACTTGTTAAAGTAGTAAACGACCTCCTATGGGCCTCTGATCAGGGTTGCGTCACTATACTTGTGTTACTGGACCTCAGTGCAGCTTTTGACACCATTGATCATAGTATTCTCCTTCACAGATTAGAAAAGGTAGTAGGAATTAAGGGAACTGCCCTCTTGTGGCTCAGATCCTATTTGACTGATCGTTATCAGTTTGTAGATTTAGATGGTGACCATTCCTCATGTTCTCAAGTGGAGTTTGGTGTTCCACAGGGCTCAGTTTTAGGCCCACTGCTTTTTTCCCTTTACTTGCTTCCTCTGGGCAACATAATTCGTAAACATGGTATTAGTTTTCATTGGTATGCTGATGACACACAATTATACATCTCAGCAAAACCAGATGAGAAACACCAGTTTGCTAAAATTGAGCAATATGTGCAGGACATAATGTTAATTAATTTTCTTCGGTTTAATCCTGATAAGACAGAAGTTCTGGTCATAGGACCACAAGTAGCTAGAAGTAAGCTTTCTGATCACACTGTAACTTTAGATGCCTTTCTGTTCCATCAAGTGCAACAGTAAAAGACTTCGGTGTGATTATAGATTCCAGCCTTTCGTTTGAAGCTCATGTAGATAATATCACCCGGATAGCTTTCTTTCACCTTAGAAATATTGCCAAGATAAGAAACATATTGTCACTAAATGATGCAGAAAAACTAGTTGATGCTTTTATCACCTCTAGGTTGGACTATTGTAACGCCTTACTGTCTGGTTGTTCAACTAGGTGTATAAACAAGCTTCAGTTAGTTCAGAATGCAGCAGCGAGAGTCCTCACCAGAACCAGAAGATATGAGCACATCACCCCTATCTTATCTACACTGCATTGGCTCCCTGTGAAATTTCGCATCGATTTTAAGATACTACTTTTGACATTTAAAGCACTAAATGGTCTCGCGCCACAGTATTTGAGTGAACTGTTAGTGTCTTACGATCCGCCACACCTACTTCCATCAAAGGATGCAGGCTGCCTGTCAGTACCACGTATTATTAAAACTACAGCAGGGGGTGGAGCTTTTTCTTACAAAACTATTTATTTAGTGCAGCATGTTTGTAAATAGATTAACCTTAGGTAAAGGAGCAGATCTGGGGGACTCATGGACGTAGAGTATTCTGGTGAACTGGTATGTTTAGATGCTGTCCTCCCCACTCTCATTGTTCACTCAGGTTTGTTGACGGTGAGGTGATTGTGTCACGCCACGCCAGGTCATGCCCCATGTCTCCAGACAGGCCATGCTCGTCCAATCCACACTCCACTCCACTCTTTCCATTTTGCCGCCTCAATCTCTGCTTTCTGCACACCTGTTCTCTATCTCAGTTTATCACCTCTGCCTATTTAAACTCTTCGTCAAGCAACCATTAGCTGCCGAATTATTGCGTGCTCATAGCCCAGTTTTCTCGTGCCTCAAGCCAAGTTTTTGTCCTCGCCTTTACGTTGCCGACTTCGTCCCCTCTTTTCACGCCTCTCGTCTCACGGATCAAACTACGCCACGCTGATTGAATTCCCGGTTTTGATCTTCCGCTTCACGACCAAGATTTTGTCTAGCCCATAGGATTCATTGCAACACGGACTGCAGGTATGCGCTCCAGGAATTAGAGCTCTCCTCTTCAGCGATTCTGTCCGCAACTGCCTTCACGCTGCACGTTGGATGCCGCATGCACCTTGTCACTCTGATCTCCAGTGCCTCCCGCTCATCACCACCTTTATTGAATACTCAAGCTTCTCTTTATCTCTAACTAGAGCATTATGTACATTTAAACATAAGTTTTAAATAATAAAAACTTCCAGTTCAGTTGTTGTCTGCTATTGGGTCCTCCATGCCTGCCCGACGCGGACCACCCGTGACAGATTGGTTGCTTTACATCTCAGTTCCCCCTCATGTTTGTGTTTGCTTCTGGCTCTCCCTTTTAGTTATGCTGTTATAGTTAGTCCTGCCGGAGTTCCTGCTTGCACTTTGCACTAATATACATTCACCTTATACAAGTTGACTGTGACCAGACCTAACTGCCATCTCTCCTTATCTTCTGCTCTCTCCTCTCTCTCTCTCTCTCTCTCCCTCTCTCCTTTTCTCTCTCTCTGTCGTGCTATACATGTCGCTCCTGAGCTGCCAGTCATTCAGACCCCTCTGCCCTCTGGACCTGTCTAACACATCCTGTGCTACCTGAAAGGTGTCTGGCTATTCAGGTTCTGCTTCTGGTTGGCGATCTCGTCGCATGGATGCCCCGTGTGGTATGCCTGGGATGCGTGTGGTGGTTGGGGATGGTTTCCACGAAGACAATCCTGTCCTCGACTGAGGCAGACAGCTGTTCTCTGGGGACCTGTGACTTCAGTCATTCGATAGCTCAGGACTGGAATTTCCTAGTCTACCTGAGCCTCCAGGAAAAACCTGACTACATTTAATTTTAACACACCTCCTGTTATACTGAACATCCAGTCTTACACAGTATGAGTGCAAATCCCTGCTATCCGTTATCACCCAGATGAGGATGGGTTCCCTGTTGAGTCTGGTTCCTCTCAAGGTTTCTTCCTATTACCATCTCAGGGAGTTTTTCCTTGCCACCGTCGCCCTCGGCTTGCTCATCAGGGACAATCTTATCATTTTGATTCATACACATTCACATTTCATACAAACTTAATTCTTTTGATTGTGTAAAGCTGCTTTGCGACAATGTCAATTGTTAAAAGCGCTATACAAATAAAATTGAATTGCATTGAATTTAATTGAATTGAACTGAACTTTTGTGTGGCGGCATGGTGGTGTAGTGGTTAGCACTGTCGATTTGCACCGACAGGGTCCGGGTTCGATTCCCGTCTCTGTGCACATGGAGTTTGCATGTTCTCCTCGTGCTTGGTGGGTTTCCTCCGGGTTCTCCGGTTTCCTCCCACAGTCCAAAGACATGTAGGTTAGGCTAATTGGTGTTCCCAAATTCCCCTAGTGTGTGAATGAGTGAGTGTATGTGTGTGTGTCTGTGCCCTGCGATGGATTGGCACCCTGTCCAGGGTGTACCCTGCCATGTGCCCTAAGTCTCCTGGGATAGACTCCAGGCTCCCTGTGACCCTGAGTACAGGATTAAGTGGTATAGATGATGAGTGAGTGAACTTTTGTGTTATTTTCTCTAAGTGATTACTTTATGTGTATACATGTGTACTGAATGTGCTCCTCAGATTCTGTCTCTGACCTTCACCCTTCGGATTATAACCTTTCTCCGTGTTACCTCTGTGCTCAACCTCGATTAAACCACAGACTTTGAACTTGGCTTTGGATTTCGGATTTGAATTTTCTTGCTGCTGAATAACCCAGTTATGACTCTCTGCACTGTTTGAGCTTTGAGTTTTGCTTTCTGGTTGAATTGGAAATTTCCTCTTTGCATAACCCACCAGTTACCCCATTCTGAGTTCTTGACTGCTACAACTTCACCTGACTTCTATTGAGGTCCCACAAGAGATTATTCAAAGCTGTCTGTCTAAAGCCATGCCCAGATATTTAATCAAATCAATGGTGAAAACAAGATTAAAACACGGTTGTACTGAACGCTGAAACACAGAGGACATGAGAACACTCAGCAGACACACTAAACTCTACCATTGAGCTTACACACTGCTTTCATACACATGACCCATAATAAGGTTCTACTAAGACACACTTTAATTTTACAAGACTTTTTCTGAAATGTACAAAATTAGTAATCAGACAATCTTACGAAATAGACATGGATGAGTAGACCTGTTTGCAGAATGAAACTTTTTGGTAATTGTACACTTGCTCTTATTCTCAGGGCAGTAGAACAGGCCCAGATCTGATTCCTTCATGAACATTCATAATCAGCAGATTGTGTGTTATTAACGTGATTCTGTATTAATGATCATCATGAAAAAAAACACCACGCATCGGTTTTGCAGCCGACATGATGAGAGGAAAATTATCTTTGTGTCCAAACTTCTACACAAGCCGATAGTAAGTGTGAACAGTTGACAAAGGCTTGCTAAAGTTAAAGCCTGTTTTACCTGAGGTGAAAACCTCCAACCACAGATGTTTCCATGATGCAAGTGCTTGTGTGTGTGTGTGTGTACAGCGCTATGTGAGATAGCATTAATAAGACCTGAAAAGAGATACTTTATGCTTAAGAGATGAGCTCTTAATATTATTATTATTAGTAGTAGTAGTAGTAGTAGTATTATTATTTATTTGTACCTAGTAATAGAGTTAGGGTCATGGGTCCTAATTTTAATGTTGAACCACAAATCCTAGCACAGCCCTGTACATATTTGGCACAGATGAGAAAGCGACTTCAAACTGTGTTTTTTTCTCCACTGTGAATGAATACAAGGGAAATGTTGTACATTTAGGCTTCACATGCTATGAACTAGTGATGAGTCGTTTATGAATGATTCATTCTTTTTGAACAAATATTTTTTTTTTTTTTCCCCGATTTTTCTCCCCTAATTTTAGTCGTGTCCAATTCCTCCCCGTCACTAGGGGGCTCCCACATTAAGGCTACTACTACCACTCAGCCGAAGACTATCACGTGTTTCCTCAGAACCACGTGACGCCAGCCGACCGCATCTTTTTTTCGAACTGCTCGCTCGCGCACCGTTGGGGGCGGAGTCACACACTCGGAGGACAGCGCTATTCGCTCCCTCCGCTGCGCGAGCACACAGACGCCCCTGATTGGTGTGTGTAGAGCCGTGATTAATGTCGGAGCACGATGTACCTCTCATCCCTCCCCTCTGAGAGAGCTCGGCCAATCAGTTCTCTCTAGACCTCCGGCTGCGAGAGGTTACAGCACCACCCGGGATTCGAACTCGCGATCTCCGCATGATAGGGCGAGCGCTTTAACCACTGAGCCACTCGGAGTCCGAACGAATCTTTAACATATGAAAGAGTAGTCTCGGAAAGTGATTTATTCATTTCTACTGGGAGCGCATGCGCAAATCATCGAAACCTCTGTAGGTTATGTACAGGAAACAGAATTGAACGGTTCTCAACGAATCTTCCAAGTCCGAATCATTCGTTCTTTTGTCACGTGACTCCCATAGACGCTATGAAGGGCAATAGAATATAAAAAACAGACTACTTGGACTAGATGATATGATGGTGAGCTGCTCATTCAGTTTATAACATGTCCTTAGCTGCACCGTAATATTTTCATTACTGGAACTATAACCAAAATTTGTGTATGTAGACGTGTTGGAGGTCTGTTTACTGAAAATGTAACATATTATTTTATCTCTGGTCAAAAGATCGAAATGAACTAAATGACTCAAAAAAGATTTGTTAATTTTGATGAACGAGAGGTTCTGACCTCTGAATACGTGCTGAAGTCAGAACACTTTTCTCCTTCAGCTTCTTGACGTCCAGTGATGCGTAACAAACCTCACCTGTGTGTGTGTGTGTGTGTGTGTGTGTGTGTGTGTGTGTGTGTGTGTGTGTGTGTGTGTGTGTGTGTGTGTGTGTGTGTGTGTGTGTGTGTGTGATGTGTGTGTGTGTGTGTGTGTGTGTGTGTGTGTGTGTGTGTGTGTGTGTGTCTGTGTGTGTGAAAGTGTGTGTGAGTGTTCATGAGTGTGAGTGTGTTAAAGTGTGTGTGAGTGTGTGAGAGTGTCTGTGTGTGAGTGTGTATATGTGTGGTGTGTGTGTGTGTGTGTGTGTGTGTGTGTGTGTGTGGTGTGTGTGTTGCGGTTGGCGTTGTGTGTGCGTGTGTGTGTGTGTGTGTGTGTGTGGCGTGTGTGTGTGTGTGTGTGTGGTGTGTGTGTGTGTGTGTGTGTTGTGTGTGTGTGTACTGTGTGTGTGTGTGTGTGTGTAGTGTTGTGAGAGAATGCGTGTGTGTGTGTCGTGTGCGTGTGTGCGCGTGTGCCGCGTGTAGATGTGAGGTGTCATGTGTGTGTGTGTGTGTGAGAATCTGTTGGATGTGAGAGACTGTGAGTGGGTGTGTGTGGTGTTGGTGTGGTGTGTGATGATGTGCAGTGATGTGTGTGTGTTTTAAGAGTGAGTGTGTGTGTGTTGTGTGTGTGAGACATGTCTTGTCTTTGACGCCGCCTGTTGTTACTTCATTCTTGATTGGGTTTGACTTCTTCTGTGGATGAAATTAATTTCACTGTGAAACTAAAACACGTCTTTATAATCTTTTTAAAAGGAAAAATACATCACTGTGTTTATAGTGAGAACATGAACATTATAAATGTGTATTTTGCACAAAGCAGCTTTCATGCAGAGACAGTGTTAGTGATGAGAGCGAGTGTGTGAGTACCTTTAGTGGTGTGTGTGCAGAGGCAGTACACACAGATGGAGGAGTGAGGAGAGGAGAACACACACAGCACACACACTGAACACCAGCGTCCAGCTCACACTACACTCTGATACACACGGGGTCGGGGTGTTTGGAGAGACAGTAACCCAGGACACTTCTGAGAAATGTGACTTACACACGAGAGCGATGAGAGCGATGTGTTCTTTAAGCTGATTGGTCCACCTCAGTGGAACGTTTCTCTCTAACAGCTCGCAGGTTGCGGTTAAACTGTGTATGTCGTATAGACACGCAGGAGATACACAACAAGTGGAACGTCTTTTAACTGACAGTTTTTGTATTTGTCCTTGATCTGTGTAGCCGTGTTAGGACACAAACTATTGACTGATTCCAGATCAGATTGTACAGTGTAAACTTTACAGTATAAAACTGTTCTCAGATCAGTGATTAAACACTTACAGGAAGTGGCATTACCTGTGTTTAACCTGGTATTAACAAAGGTCAATAAAAATGTGTGTGTGTGTGTGTGTGTGTGTGTGTGTGTGTGTGTGTGTGTGTGTGTGTGTGTGTGTGTGTGTGTGTGTGTGTGTGTGTGTGTGTGTGTGTGTGTGTCATGTGTGTGTGTGTGTGTGTGTGTGTGTGGGCTGATGTGTGTGTCCCTAGCTGCAGGGCCTCACTGTGGGTTTCTGTTTGGCTGCATAGACACTCTGAGGTTATTTGATGTGTGTGTGTGTGTGTGTGTGTGTGTGTGTGTGTGTGTGTGTGTGTGTGTGTGTGTGTGTGTGTGTGTGTTCAAGACAAAGAAAAAGAGAGTAAGAGATCAGTAGGGACAGAGAGAGACTAAACCATTTAAACCGTCAATTAAATTTATTATTATTGCGTTGTAGTTTTTCACTATTATCTATTGATAATTTGTGCAGTTTGGACACAGAACCATGAACCATGCTGCACATTCTATAAAGTTAGGCAGCATACTGTTCAGTGTGTACAAGTGTACTGGTGTACTGTACAAGTGCAACTGCCCAGCTATGCACTTATAACCAACAGATATTGCATACAAACTGCGTAGCAACAGGGTGCTCACAGGAGCCAATCATCCTCAGCCAAAATAAACACCTAAGGGCCCAACGCTCCCCTCTAAGTCCTGCGTTGGGGATCCCACACTTAACAACATACTTGGTGGCGCCATACATAAGGCGTCCCTCGTAACATTTATGTTCTCTCTTTTGTATTAAAACCTTTCTTTTATGTTTTTCTTTGAACTTAAAATGTCAGTCTGCCATGTCGCAGCTAGCCAACTAAATTGCTTTATTTAAAGTACAACTACGTTGTATGTAACACCTTGGTTCTGGAGGAACGTTGTTTTGTTTGTGTACTAAACTGTATGTGGTTAAATATGGTTGTATATTTTATACTTGTTGAACTTTGTTATATATTACATCACTCAAAATTAAAGTTGCATATGACATTAAATTGCTAGTAAGGAATGGTTTCTTCATTTTAACCGATTGTTGTGTGCAAATACTACAGTTTTATCACGTTCTAATACCTGTTTTAATAACTTAAATAATTCATTTTAAAAAGTAGTGTTGGCACAAAGTAATTTAATATCTAATTTTATTATTCAAGCCCAATAACCCCAAAACCACATGGCAATAAGCATTTTATTTTATTAAGTCATTTATTTAAGATGACATCTAGCTATTTAATGTAAGCTTCTTTGTTTATTCATCTAACACATTTTAACTTTTAAGTTTAGTAGTTTGCAGTTTTTCACATGTTCTTATTATTCTTTGGTGACTCACATTCTTTTTCTCCCTTACAGAGTTTGGAAACAAAGCTTGTAGAGTTCTATATGTGAAGATTCAACTTTCATTGCTGAATTCAAGAACAGATGGCCTGCACTCTTTACTGAGCGAGAGGTTTGTCTTTAATGCCATGTCAGCTGATTAATTACTTGGAAGTTGTTTTAATTCTAAACTATGATTTGAAGTACAGTGGAACCTTGGATTACGAGCATAATTCGTTCCAGAAGCAGGCTTGTATTCCAAAACACTCGTAAACAAAATCTAATATTCCCATAAGAAATAATGAAAACTCAAATTATTTCTTCCACAGCTCAAAAATATAAATACATAAAAATAATTAATACAATAAAATTAAAAATAAATCCCAACAGATAAGTGTTTCCGTTTGTACGTGCAGGCGCCGTGTATTTGTGTGTGTGTCGGTGTGTGTCGGTGTGTGTCGGTGTGTGTCGGTGTGTGTCGGTGTGTGTCGGTGTGTGTCGGTGTGTGTTCGGTGTGTGTCGGTGTGTGTGTGTGTGTGTGTGTGTGTGTGTGTGTGTGTGTGTGTGTGTGTGTGTGTGTGTGTGTCGGTGTCAAATTACCCACGCACACACAAAGGAGACACGCTGAAACAAAGATAGAGATGTTGATTATACCAGTAAGAGCACTAAGGGGAGATGATTACCAACAATTCCACAGCGCAAGAAAGAGAGAAAAATCATTGGCTCAGTTGTTATCACGTGATACATGATACTCGGCACTCATAAACCAAGACTTGTTCATTTTTCAAATAAAAATTTATTTAAAATCTTTGCTCTTTGTGCAGAAAACTTGTAAACCGTGTTACTCGCAATCCGAGGTTCCACTGTACTTTAGATGTAATTCAGGTTTGTCCATTTATAGTAAATGTGTATGTTATCTGTGAGTGCTGGTAATGGAAATGTATGATGATGTCCTGTCTAAAATGTATCAGCACCCTAATTTGTCGATTTAAAAAAATTTTTATTGTATCAGAATTACAACAATTTCTTTGGTGTCCAAAATCATGGGTCAGCTTGATTATTTCTCCTTCTAGCTATTTCGAAAAGAAAGGAGGAGCAGACGAACAGAAGATTACAGACATCCTGTCAGTTATGGATCAAGTATTTTCTCTAAATTCTTCATCATTTCTCATAATTCATAATAGGTCAAATAATATTTCATCTAAATATGAATATTTTCAAACCTAGTGAAGGAGTACATGGTAAGCTATTTACATTCTTTTTAAGAAACTTTTTGTATTTTTCTCTAAAACCAGTTCATATTTTTACCCTTGATCTGTTGGTAATTGTTTTATTTTGGACTTGGCATTTTTAGAATGTTGAACAAGCTTTGCATATTCTGTGATGGTTGGTCTAATTTATGCATTAAACTTACCCCCAGGATCTGAGATATACTTTTTAATTTTTTTCAAGATTTTCAAGATTTTCATGGAACTTGATGCCAGTAAGCTGGTAAACAAAGTCCAGGTCTTAAAAAATAAACTCCTTTCATAGGCACTGTAACTTGAGACAAGGGCTAAGAGGCAGGACCTTTGTTTTTTCCATAATGTTGCACTGGTTGTTGCAGCAAAATTTTTCCCCAGTGCTGACCAGGTGAGATCTTTAACAATCTTTACTTCATCTTTACTTTTGCTTTCAGATGTTAATCCTGACTTAAATAGCTGCAATGTTGTTGTTTTTAGTTTTTTTTTTGAAAGATATAGTTCACTAAAGAAGACCATTTTTCCCCAAGTATATTTTTGTAAATCCTTTAATTTAAAGACAGAATACTTTTATTTTACTTTTTTACTTGTAACATAATTTTTTTAACTTCTTGTAATAAGTAAAGATAGGTTTTATTTTGAAAAGTGAAGACAGTATTTAGATTTTGATAAACATGTTCTTGTTAGAAAATTATATATATATAAAACATTGGAGTTTACTTTAT
The DNA here is from genome assembly GCA_013621035.1 of Clarias magur. Taxonomy (NCBI): domain Eukaryota; kingdom Metazoa; phylum Chordata; class Actinopteri; order Siluriformes; family Clariidae; genus Clarias; species Clarias magur. The sequence continues at coordinate 98,847 of QNUK01000597.1, forward strand.
ACTTCTAACATTACTTGAATAGTATTAAGATTTTAACTTATTGTAATAAGTTAAGATAACTATTATTTTGAAAAGTAAAGACAGAATGTTGATTTTGATAAACATTTTATCATTGGAAAATGTTAAACACTAAAAATGTTCATTGTAAAACATTGTAAATATTATTAAATAACCTCAGTAAAACTAAAACTTTTTTCTTTGGTCAAACAGAATATTAAGTATAGAATAATTGAAATTAGTTAACCATATAGGTTAATACAAAATCATGAATGTTATGTTGATTGAACTAAATTAAATTACATTAACTTTATGTAATTAACTTAAGTTCACTTAAATAAATATTCTTTCTTAACTTAAGAAACTTAACTCAGTTAAGTTTGACCTGGTATATATATTGAGTGTGGAAATATAAGGCATGTTTTTTTAACTAACAAATAAATTTGAGTGTTTTATGGTATAATAAAACATGTGTTATATATTTTTTTTCTTCCTTTTGATAATAGTTTTTTTTGTCATAAAAACAAAGTTTTATATTCATCATTCAAATGAATTGCCAATCTAAATTATTATTGAAATTTTGATTTATTTGCAAGATAAATCAGTAAGCATATAAATTGATCAAATGAAAATATCACTTGTCCTCAGCTGCTTGCTCTCTCTCAATTCTGACCTCTGAATACGTGCTAAAGTCGGAATGCAAAACTCTCGTCTTACTTTCCTTCAGCTTCAGCTTCTTGACATCCAGTGATGCGTAACAGACGTCATCTCCTTCATCCTGCAGAGAATAAAAAAATACAAGCTGTATTTACAGTTTTGTGAGCCTTTCTAATTGTGTGTGTGTGTGTGTGTGTGTGTGTGTGTGTGTGTGTGTGTGTGTGTGTGTGTGTGTGTGTGTGTGTGTGTGTGTGTGTGTGTGTGTGTGTAATGTACCACATCTCTCCTTTGCTGTCGTCTCTTCTCACTTCTTCTCTGATCAAGTTTGACTTCTGCTGAGGATGAAATGAATTTCAGCATGAGTCCCAAAGGAAGGAAAGGAAAGTTCTACCTCTGTGTTAATGGCAAAAACATAAACTTTATAAATTCATATTTTACACATAGCAGCTTTAATAGTAAATCTGTGTTAGTGGTGAGGGCGAGTGTGTGAGTACCTTTAGTGGTGTGTGTGCAGAGGCAGTACACACAGATGGAGGAGAGGAGTGAGGAGAGGAGAACACACACAGCACACACACTGAACACCAGCGTACAGCTCACACTACACTCTGATACACACGGGGTCGGGGTGTTTGGAGAGACAGTAAAACATGGAGGATCCGTGTCTGACACACACACACACACACACACACACACACACACGCATACACACATGAAATACATTTTAAAAAAATATTAGATAATTTACAGTCATTACTGTGTAAACAAGGTATCTTCTTCATGTGACGCAACACTAAAACCATGACGAGAGATAAAAGATGATCTTACCTTGCAGAGTGAGCCATGTTGATCGCTTTCCATAATGATACACATCGCTGTAGTATATGACGCTGCTATAGATTTGAACTTTTCTCTCACGCAGAGCGCAGAAGTACAGGCCCTGATCCGGTTCTGTCACCTTCTTAATCCGCAGAAAGCTGGACTTGCTAGAGTTATTCAACATAAACGAGTAACGCGGAAGAGCACCGTGCACCATAAATGGAGGAGCAGTACTGGGAGGAAGCTGATTCTCATGAGAACAGTTTCTAAACCACACCACTTCTAATCCACGTTTCCAAACACAGTCGGAGTAGAGAGTGACGTCGTCTCCTCGTCTGACTCTCATCTCCACTTCTGCTCCAGAGATCCTCTTCTGACTGGAGAACACAACACCTGCAACACCACATCACACTTTACACTACACTGAGGAGGGGGTACAAACTTCTACACAAGCTGACAGTAAGTGTGAAGAGTTGTGAAAGTGTGTAAAAGTGAAGTGTGACTTACACACGAGAGCGATGAGAGCGACTCTTGATGTCTCCATCTCAGACACTGGTGCTGAGCGGCTCGTGCTGCTGAAGCTCTTTCATGTCCGCGTTGTGTGTTCTTTAATCTGATTGGTCCACCTCAGTGGAACGTTTCTCTTTTGCTTTCCAACTGCTCATTGGCTGCGGTTAAACTGTAAGGTTGTAGAGACACGCAGGAGACGCACAAACATCTTGTTTATCGTCACACTTTGATGTGTAAACCCCAGTTGGTAAATGACAGTGGAGTTTGTTTGAACTGGCAGATCTTGTATATGTGCTTGTTGTCTATACCTGTGTTAAGACATGACCGTTATAGTAAAATAATGAGCTGTTAGCTGATCCTAGTTCAGATTACAACGGAACTGATGCATTAAGCTCTACATTATAAATCTGTACTTATAGTGATAAACACTTACAGGAAGTGGCATCACCTACATTGAACTGCAGGGCCGTTTATTGACACAGGTCAGTGGAAATGTGTGTGCACACCTTGAGCTGTAAGTCCTCACTGTGGGTTTCCTGTTTGGCACAAGGTTTAGTGTGTGTGGGTGTGTGTGGGTGTAGAAAGTGAAACTCTCCTATGTTCTAAAGTCATTGCATGTAAAGGATAATCATTCAAGCCTTTTTAATGATGTACTTGTTAAAAAACTACATCATTAGTAGTTAGCACTGTGGCTTTACATCCCCAGGGTCAAGGGTTTGAGTTCCGCCTTTGGGTCTGTGTGAGTGGAGTTTTCATGTGCTTGGTGGGTTTCCTCCGGGTACTCTGGTTTCCTTCCGCAGTCCAAAGACATGTATATTAGGCTAACTGGTATTAACTGGTGTGTGTCTCCTGAGATGAATTGCCACCCTATTCACCCATCTCGTGCCTCAAGTCCACTGGAAAAAGTATGAATACTGTAAATCTCTTGGTCTAGTACAGGACATGCATGGGGAAACCTGCTGACATGACAGTTGTCCAGAATATGATCATCCACAGGGCAGAAAGTTGTTGCTGACTGTTCTCGGAGTGCTGCATCAAAGCATACTCATGGGAAGCTGTGAAAAGTTGCACAAGCAACAGGAATGACCGCAGCCTTAAGAAGATCAAGCAAAGCTGATTCATGAACTTTGGAGGCCTTCACAAGGAGTGAAGTGAGGCTGGAGTCAGTGCATCATGAGCCACCACACACTACGTATTCAGGAAATGGGCTTTAACTGTTGCTTTCCCAAGCCACTCCTGAACCAGAGACAACATCAGAAGTGTCTTACCTGAGCTAAAGAGGAAAACTGGACCACTGCTCAGTGGTCCAAAGCCATCTTTTAAGATGAAAGTAAGTTTCTCATTTCATCTGGAAATCAAGGTCCCAGAGTCCAAACTCAATGCAGCTGTCTCCCAGGAGATTTTAGAGCACTTTATTCTTCATTCTGCTGACAAGCTTAATGGAGATGCTGATTTCCTTTTCCAGCAGAACAGCACCTGCGCACACTGCCAAAATTGGTTTGCTGACCTTGATATTACAGGGTTTGATTGGCCAGTCAACTCGCCTGACCTGAACCCTATAGGAAGATTAGAAACACCCAACTGACAATGATCGCAACCTGGTCTTCAGTAATGCTTAGCAGTGACACAGACCTCCTGTGATGCACTAATTCATGCTAAAGGAGCCCTGACCTGAAGTACTGAGTGAATAAATAGACATAATGTTTTAGAATTTTTGTATTGTAAATAAGTTTTAGATTGATCTTACAGAATATTCTAATATGTTTAATCATAAAAATTTTAACAAAAAATTTACAATCTGGAATGTATGAGAGTTTCACTTAGAAAGTTACAAAAGAAAATTAACTTTTTCATATGTGAGAGAGAAACTAGATTATCTATCATTCAATTTAGAACTTTGTTTCTTCTTATCAGTTCTTGTCACAGTCGGGCCAGGCTCCAAAGCAAATCTGACACAACGCCCCCCATCGTCGGAATACTAATCACCACCACCTGATGCCAATCTACATGCAACTATAAAGACACGCTCTTCACAGCGTCCTCAGCGTCCTCACCCAGGAATCTCAGCGTCCGGGGTGGACGCGAGAAAGTAGACGGACTCCCCAAATCTTCATGTAAGATGTGTGTACATTTAAAGATAACTTACCTATGCTCCTTGTCTCTTCCTTGGGACTTCCTGGTCGAATCGTTCACCAGACCTCCGTGCTGTGTTTCCTGGATCGGCTCTTCACCGCCTCACGGTTCCAACAGAGGGAAACATCAGCATCCGCTCGTCACTCTGTCGCAGTGCCCCGTAGTCAAAAGTCTCATCAGAATTGCATTACCATCCATAAGTATATTACCGTTGCTTAATCATTCTGTGAATAAACACCGCTCATCTTGACACTTACCTCCTTGTGAGTCCGCCTTTGTCACAGTTCTTGTATTATGTATGTATTTGTTTGTTTATTAATATACCTGATTCATTATGAAATTTTGACACAATACTATGGCATCAAATCCAGTTGCGCTTTATGTAAATGCAATAAATAAATAGATCAAATAAAACATCAATAAATTACCAATGCAAGTCTTTAACATAAACCTAAAACCATTAACAAAAGTAATCTTCATTCGTTCCCTTCTTTTGCTTTCATTCCTGTCCAATGGTTCTGTTTTTGTGAAGCTGAGCCTGTTTTAATGTCAAGGTGGGGCAACAATAAGGCAACAAATTAAGATGTAATAAGTGATTAAAAGAGGAGAATGTGGCTGAGAGGACAAAAATTATTTTTGAGAAGCAGGAAAAAAGACAAGTTTATCATCTCTTTATCTCTCTCTCCTCTTTGTAAATGTAATTCCTAAATCAGATATTCAATTATACATTAATTTGTAAAATAATAATAATAATAGTAATAAAAAGGCTGAAACTTGTGTGTAATAACTGGTCTATTACTATGTAATAAGCTATTAATTACATGTAATAAGCCTTTATTACAGGATTTTTGCTGTCACTTTTAGTTTTGATTACAGCGCACAATGAAGTGAATTCCTCATGCTCCTTGATCCACTCCTTCACACTCTGAGTCATGGAATATGCTCTGTGCCATCAGGGAAGACGAGTACTACTGTACAGTACTCGCATATCAAGACCTCACTCATTAAGTTAAAATTGATTAAAACAGACTAAGTTACTCACAAAACAAGGTTACTAATGTCCTTTACGCAAGCAGAGATTTTGGAAGCAAGTTAATGGTAATGGGAAAAAATGTTATCTTTAAGTTTAATGTTGACTATAACGAATGTGCATATAGACATATAGTCCAACTAGCAATAGTGTATAAAGAAAAAAGCTCACTCCTCATCTGCATCACTGAATCTGTTGAACTCCTCATCCTCTGTGTCACTGTGAAACAACTCAACCAACTCTGGGTGAGCATGAAGCGGAGTGTCATCCTCTGTCGGGTTGTCATCAGATTCACCATCAGCATCAGGATGGTGTCGGCCATCCATTGTTGATCCATTTTACAAAGTTTCGTGACGCATCCTCCTGCTGGTAGTGAAGTGTTCTCCATCCACCAACCTTGTCTCCTGCGGGTGATGTAGGTTGGATTACCTTAGTCATTCCTCTAGGGATTACAGTAGGTATGGAGTTGTAGTCTTTGATCTTGTTTGATTGGTGGAGTGATACGTGCGCGCATGCAGTCTATCACAGGAGGGGCTTCGTGTGCTTTAAAGAATCCACCAGGATATTTAGAATAGCACTGTGCTAGTCAAATATTTATCATTCCTTCATCTATCCAACCTTGTCACAACAATGGAGGATGGAAATTCAATCTTTGGTATGGTCTTATGTTCAAAAATTACCACTGGTGTGACTTTTCATGTCTGGTTGTCACGATGCTCATGTTCTCCACAATACTTTGGTTCATAAAAATATTAAAAGTTAGACAGGCTTCATCCACGTTAATTACATGATCCTGTATCACACTGTGCTCAGTTATCTCCTTTTCAATGAATGGCTTGGAGGTCTGGTGGCAGTTTCTGAGACACCATGATCTGTTCTCATATTGAGTGAAAGTGTTTGTGTTCACTGAAGCAGTAGCACCACTAATGTCTTTTCTGCAGTTATATGAGCATGGAAATGTAACTGAGGTCCAGTTGATAGGCCTCAGCCAGCAACTTGCTGTTCAAGGACCGTTCTGAGGACTCGTTCCTCCAGTTCAGGCCACTTGGCATTCTGCTTTGCACCAGTACCTGACAAGTTTGTCACTCACTTCAAACTTGAGTGAGGCTGCTCGACTGCTGTCTTCAGCACATTTTATAACCTGCGTTTTGAACACTATTACACTATATTGCCAAAAATATTGGCTCCCCTGTCCACACATGCATAGGAACTTGAGTAACATCCTATTCTTAATCCATAGGGTTTAATATGATGTAGACCCCGCCCCATTTACAGCTCCAACTCTTCTGGGAAAGCCTTCCACAAGGTTTAGGAGTGTGTTCATGGGATTTTTTTTTTTACCATTCTGTCACTGAAGTTCATATGCATGTGAATAGCGTGTATGCAGTATAGCTTTGTTTTTGACTGCATTCTCAGTTAGATTCACAGTTAGTTTAGTATGAACGTAAACCTTTTCTTTTACTTTTGTTTTGCATAAAAGTATGATTTTCAATTGAGTCACACAGGCCAACACCGCCATCTAATGATAGAATTCATACACATAAAAGTCACACGGCCAGCCATACGATTAAAAAACAAACACTCACCTAAAGGATTATTAGGAACACCTGTTTAATTTCTCATTAACGCAGTTATCTAATCAACCAATCACATGGCAGTTGCTTCAATGAATTTAGGGGCGTGGTCCTGGTCAAGACAATCTCCTGAACTCCAAACTCAATGTCAGAATGGGAAAGAAAGGTGATTTAAGCTATTTTGAGCGTGGCATGGTTGTTGGTGCCAGACGGGCCGGTCTGAGTATTTCACAATCTGCTCAGTTATTGGGATTTTCACGCACAACCATTTCTAGGGTTTACAAAGAATGGTGTGAAAAGGGAAAAACATCCAGTATGCGGCAGTCCTGTGGGCGAAAATGCCTTGTTGATGCTAGAGGTCAGAGGAGAATGGGGCGACTGATTCAAGCTGATAGAAGAGCAACTTTGACTGAAATAAGCACTCGTTACAACCGAGGTCTGCAGCAAAGCATTTGTGAAGCCACAACACGCACAACCTCGAGGCGGATGGGCTACAACAGCAGAAGACCCCACTGGGTTCCACTCATCTCCACTACAAATAGGAAAAAGAGGCGACAATTTGCACGAGCTCACCAACATTGGACAGTTGAAGACTGGAAAAATGTCGCCTGGTCTGATGAGTCTCGATTTCTGTTGAGACGTTCAAATGGTAGAGTCAGAATTTGGTGTAAACAGAACGAGAACATGGATCCATCATGCCTTGTTACCACTGTGCAGGCTGCTGCTGCTGGTGGTGTAATGGTGTGGGGGATCTTTTCTTGGCACACTTTAGGCCCCTTAGTGCCAGTTGGGCATGGTTTAAATGCCACGGCCTACCTGAGCATTGTTTCTGACCATGTCCATCCCTTTATGACCACCATGTACACATCCTCTGATGGCTACTTCCAGCAGGATAATGCACCATGTCACAAAGCTCCAATCATTTCAGATTGGTTTCTTGAACATGACAATGAGTTCACTGTACTAAAATGGCCCCCACAGTCACCAGATCTCAACCCAATAGAGCATCTTTGGGATGTGGTGGAACGGGAGCTTCGTGCCCTGGATGTGCATCCCACAAATCTCCATCAACTGCAAGATGCTCTCCTATCAACATGGGCCAACGTTCCTAAAGAACGCTTTCAGCACCTTGTTGAATCAATGCCACGTAGAATTAAGGCAGTTCTGAAGGCGAAAGGGGGTCAAACACCGTATTAGTCTGGTGTTCCTAATAATCCTTTAAGTGAGTGTATACACATTTAAAAATGTTCTCAAGGTAGTAGGTTCTATTTATCTATTTACCCTTTATCTATCTTACTACTGTAGCTTGCAGAAGTGTTCAAACTCTAAGTCATTACTCTTTTCTGCATTATAAAACCGTCAAAGTATTTGATTCTCTACAGAAGTATTCATTTATAGAGGTTGACTACTTACACAAGCAGAAAAATGTCCTCCATTTTTGAGAAAAAGCCTTGGAGACGCGCTGAGCCTATAGTCGTCTATACATCACAGTCTGGCCTTGTCAGAGACACTCAGTTCCTTATACTAGCCAATTTTTCCTGCTTCCAACAGATCAACCTTTCCTACCATTTGCCTTGATGTTTAATATCTTGTGCATTCTGAGATGCTTTTCTGCACAGCATGGTCATTATGAGATAGATTTTTATTCTTCATTTTATTTGTCAAGATTTCATAATTACATTTACCTGGTTGATTAGATATCAGACGACCAGTGTCGGTCTATCGTCTACAGAACGACTGAAGGAATCGTTCGCGATTCAAAGAACTTCATTAACCCCAGGGGGCAATTGCTTACTAAATAAACTGAGCAAGAAACTCTGGACATGATTTTGTGATTGATATTTAAAGTCAAGTGCTTAAGTTTCTGCTCCCTTAGGTCACAACTTACATTTAGAAAACTAATTAAATGCATAACAAAAAGAAATTAATTACATCATCCCATCATCAAGTGAGATCTTCCCTGAACATATACATATTGTAAAAAAAAAAAAAAAAACATGAATAAGGAATCTTTTTCATTTTGTAAGATTATATGTTGCTTTATTTTTATTTTATTTTTAAAGTCCGCACATTCCAGTTTTCACCTTAGTGAGCATGACTGCAATTTTCACAGGAGATTATTAATATTTAGAAAACAAAAATACTGCATAATCTCTTGCAAAAATCTTACTCTTGGATGTAAAATGCCTATGACCTGTTTATTACGTTATTATGCTAATTATACTAACATGACAATTCTCACAGCATAATTAACCTGGGAGATGATGCACACTCTCTCAGGTCACTCTGGAAGTGAAGAAAAAAATTGGTCAAAAAAGTCAATAAAAGACACGTGGAACAAGTTTTTGAGGGACAAAAGTAAAAATTAATGTTTTATTTGTTTCCTTAAAACCTTCAGTAACATTTAAACCCGAGCATTCAATCATTTAAACTGGGGGAAACATTAAAACATAGGGAACATAGGGAAAAGAAAGAGACGAACTTAAGAGCATTAAGACAATGCATTAAGGCTAAAATACGCCCTCTGGTGGAGGGAGAGAGAAAGGACGGAGACTGGCATTCACGACTCTCTAAAAACGAATTAGTAAGAGGGTAACCTCAAATTAAAGAAGTGCCTTAAACCAGCTAATGGTTCTGATACTCTGATCTTCAATCTGTTCCTGGGGTGCAAAGTGCATGAAGAGGATGAGGAGGAGGAGGAGGAGGAGGATGAAGAGCATACATTTCAGAGAGAAACATTCGAACCGATTTTAAAAGAGGAAAAACAAAAAAACTTAACACTATGTCGATGTCTGAAAGTTTCCAGTGAGATTCTCGGCTTTAAGAAGCGAAGAGGAGACGCCGTGTCACAGAGTTCAACAGACCACTTAGTGTATTACAGTGTTTCCTCTAAACAAACCGTCAGATTAACTTCAGATAAATAAACAGAACAGAAAACGCCCGCTCGGCTCGGGCTACACTGGAGGACTAGGGTCGGTCCGAGTGATGTAATGACCGATCTGCTGCGAGTTAAAATCACACCAGTACAGAATGAAGCACGGTAAGATAAATACGTTGCTGTAGTGTCAGGACGCGGAGAGTAACACCCGCAGGCTTCATGCACTCTGGGCTCCGTGCGTTTCTGTAGAGAAATAAACAGAAATACACTCCATGTCAGTGAAAGATACAGGATGTGTAGAGTTAAACAAGAATTAAACAGGAGAGAGAGTGTGTGATGAGTTGTGTAGAATTTAAAGAAAGGACAACGTGTAATGGGGTTGTGTAGGGTTTTTTTTACATTTTTTTTTTTTTAAGTGTAATGGTGTTGTGTAAAGTAAAAAAAAAAAAAAGAAGGAAAACTCTGTAAAACTTGTTTTTAAAAGAAGGAAAGTGTAAGAGTTGTGTAAAGTTTTATACAAGAACAGTGTGTAATGGATTTTTTTTTTTTTAAGGAAAGTGTGTAATGGAGTTGTGTACAGTTAAAAAAAAAAAAAAAAAAAGAACTGTGTAATAGCGTGTAATTTTTTTTTAATAGGTTGGAGTTGTGTAGAGTTAGAAGGAGAGTGTGTGTAATAGAGTTGTGTAGAGATAGGAAAGGGTGTGTAAGAGTTGTGTAGAGTTAGAAGGAGAGTGCGTGTAATAGAGTTGTGTAGAGTTAGAAGGAGAGTGTGTGTAAGAGTTGTGTAGAGTTAGAAGGAGAGTGTGTGTAATAGAGTTGTGTAGAGTTAGAAGGAGAGTGTGTGTAATAGAGTTGTGTAGAGTTAGAAGGAGAGTGTGTGTAATAGAGTTGTGTAGAGTTAGAAGGAGAGTGTGTGTAATAGAGTTGTGTAGAGTTAGAAGGAGAGTGTGTGTAATAGAGTTGTGTAGAGTTAGAAGGAGAGTGTGTGTAATAGAGTTGTGTAGAGATAGAAGGAGAGTGTGTGTAATAGAGTTGTGTAGAGTGTGTGTAATAGAGTTGTGTAGAGTTAGAAGGAGAGTGTGTGTAATAGAGTTGTGTAGAGTGTGTGTAATAGAGTTGTGTAGAGTTAGAAGGAGAGTGTGTGTAATAGAGTTGTGTAGAGATAGAAGGAGAGTGTGTGTAATAGAGTTGTGTAGAGTTGAAGGAGAGTGTGTGTAATAGAGTTGTGTAGAGTTAGAAGGAGAGTGCGTGTAATAGAGTTGTGTAGGTGTGTGTAAGAGTTGTGGAGGTAGAGGGTGTGTGTATTAGAGTTTGTGTAGGTGTGTGTAATAGAGTTGTGTAGAGATAGAAGGAGAGTGTGTGTAATAGAGTTGTGTAGAGTTAGAAGGAGAGTGTGTGTAATAGAGTTGTGTAGAGATAGAAGGAGAGTGTGTGTAATAGAGTTGTGTAGAGTGTGTGTAATAGAGTTGTGTAGAGTTAGAAGGAGAGTGTGTGTAATAGAGTTGTGTAGAGTGTGTGTAATAGAGTTGTGTAGAGTTAGAAGGAGAGTGTGTGTAATAGAGTTGTGTAGAGATAGAAGGAGAGTGTGTGTAATAGAGTTGTGTAGAGTTAGAAGGAGAGTGTGTATAATAGAGTTGTGTAGAGTTAGAAGAAGAGTGTGTGTAATAGAGTTGTGTAGAGATAGAAGGAGAGTGTGTGTAATAGAGTTGTGTAGAGTGCGTGTAATAGAGTTGTGTAGAGTTAGAAGGAGAGTGTGTGTAATAGAGTTGTGAAGAGTGCGTGTAATGGAGTTGTGTAGAGTTAGAAGGAGAGTGTGTGTAATAGAGTTGTGAAGAGTGCGTGTAATAGAGTTGTGTAGAGTTAGAAGGAGAGTGTGTGTAATAGAGTTGTGTAGAGTGCGTGTAATAGAGTTGTGTAGAGTTAGAAGGAGAGTGCGTGTAATAGAGTTGTGTAGAGTTAGAAGGAGAGTGTGTGTAATAGAGTTGTGTAGAGTGCGTGTAATAGAGTTGTGTAGAGTGCGTGTAATAGAGTTGTGTAGAGCTAGAAGGAGAGTGTGTGTAATAGAGTTGTGTAGAGTTAGAAGGAGAGTGTGTGTAATAGAGTTGTGTAGAGTGCGTGTAATAGAGTTGTGTAGAGTGCGTGTAATAGAGTTGTGTAGAGCTAGAAGGAGAGTGTGTGTAATAGAGTTGTGTAGCGTTAGAAGGAGAGTGTGTGTAATAGAGTTGTGTAGAGTTAGAAGGAGAGTGTGTGTAATAGAGTTGTGTAGAGTGTGTGTAATAGAGTTGTGTAGAGTGCGTGTAATAGAGTTGTGTAGAGTTTGAAGGAGAGTGCGTGTAATAGAGTTGTGTAGAGTTAGAAGGAGAGTGCGTGTAATAGAGTTGTGTAGAGTTTGAAGGAGAGTGCGTGTAATAGAGTTGTGTAGAGTTTGAAGGAGAGTGCGTGTAATAGAGTTGTGTAGAGTTAGAAGGAGAGTGCGTGTAATAGAGTTGTGTAGAGTGCGTGTAATAGAGTTGTGTAGAGTTAGAAGGAGAGTGCGTGTAATAGAGTTGTGTAGAGTGCGTGTAATAGAGTTGTGTAGAGCTAGAAGGAGAGTGTGTGTAATAGAGTTGTGTAGAGTTAGAAGGAGAGTGTGTGTAATAGAGTTGTGTAGAGTGCGTGTAATAGAGTTGTGTAGAGCTAGAAGGAGAGTGTGTGTAATAGAGTTGTGTAGAGTTAGAAGGAGAGTGTGTGTAATAGAGTTGTGTAGAGTGTGTGTAATAGAGTTGTGTAGAGTGCGTGTAATAGAGTTGTGTAGAGTTTGAAGGAGAGTGCGTGTAATAGAGTTGTGTAGAGTTTGAAGGAGAGTGTGTGTAATAGAGTTGTGTAGAGTTAGAAGGAGAGTGCGTGTAATAGAGTTGTGTAGCGTTAGAAGGAGAGTGCGTGTAATAGAGTTGTGTAGAGTTAGAAGGAGACTGCGTGTAATAGAGTTGTGTAGCGTTAGAAGGAGAGTGCGTGTAATAGAGTTGTGTAGAGATAGAAGGAGAGTGCGTGTAATAGAGTTGTGTAGAGTTAGAAGGAGAGTGCGTGTAATAGAGTTGTGTAGAGTGCGTGTAATAGAGTTGTGTAGAGTTAGAAGGAGAGTGCGTGTAATAGAGTTGTGTAGAGTTACCAGGCTCTTTGAGAGCATGCGCGTTTCCCACTAGTCCACTTGGTCCCTCACACGTGTTCAGGATCTCACTGCTCAGATTGTTGCTCCTCTGTTCCTCTAAGATTTGTTTACACAACTCCTCCTGAACACACACAAACATACAAATGAATGAATGAATTAATTTCTTTATTTATACATAATGGGTGATTATTATTTAGACCACACACACACACACACACACACACACACACACACACACACACACACACACACACACACACACCTCGCACATGACCGAGAGCTGCACTGGAAGATCTTCAACCTTGACGAAGTCCTCCTCATCAGATTTCTGACTGGCGTTTCCAGACCCGACCTCCTGTGTTTTACATCACACACACACACTTCAATCAAACTGCAAAATATAGGTAAAATGTAAACATGAGCCAGTCTGTTTGTGTGTGTGTGTGTGTGTGTGTGTGTGTCTCCATACATCTGCGTTTATCAGAACAGGCGAGTCGGTCTGAGGGCTGGCTGTGATGGAGTCATGAGGACTCTCCTGTGAGGGCAGGGCAGGGGGAACGACAGACTCGTCTGTGCTGTGTGTGTGTGTTTGAGCGTGTGTGTCCGTGTCCGCCGCGTCTCTCTCGTCCTCCATCACCTCTACAGTCTCCGACTTCACTGTGTGTGTACAGAGAAAAAAAAAAAAATGTATACCATCACTTTACAGTATAAAATAAACATAAAAACACATTATTACAAACAGTGTGGATAAAGAGAAAGTGCTGTGGGGGAAAATAATAAAACACTCACCTTCAGTAGGTTCTGTGCTCTCCTGCTCTGACTTGGTCTCCTGCGCAGCTCCGTTCAGTGAAACGGCGTTAAACTACAACACAAAGTTTCACACTGTGAGTACAGAACTCTCATAAACTAGAGACTCGGCTCTAACGGGAACCAACAGAACTTAAAATGAAAACAAAGAGGAATCTGAAATAGGAATCGTCGCCGTGGCAACAGAAAACCACACAAGATGTGGCTCCAGGATCAAAACGTGGAAGAAGCACTTGGATCTGATCATTTGAAGCCACAATTAAATCTAAATATATCTACAAGGCGTGTTCTGCCCTCTAGTGGTGGAGGACGTTCTCACAACGCTGCCATCTACATTCTGATGATTATAAACAAAACTCTGTAGGAAACCAAAGCGAAATAAAAACACAAATAAAGACGGCAGACATGTCACAGACCACCATGTGGACGTGTAACAGGACGTCTCGCACACGTCAAGATTCAAAACAAACATGTACACACATACACACACACACCTGTGAGTGTTCTGCCGTGTTGTCTGAAGCCTGTAGTGATGTCTGCACCTCCACAGATCCATCCTCAAACTCCTCAACCTCATCTTCATCGTTCTCATCCTCACCGCTGCCGTAGTTATTCAACGCCTGCGTCTCTGCTTTAGACAAGCCTACACGCGCACACCCAAGATTAAGCCAAACCTTTAAGAGTACCACTTAAGATTATGAGCAACTGTTCTTAAATTAAATATTTAGTTTTTAGATCAATAGATAGAAGATGATGTTACAAACATTAAACATGAAACACTGATTAAGCTGTCTAGATATTAGATTGTTTCATTTGCCATTTCATCTGATAATTGAATTATTAATTAGATGACGTTTAAGTCAGATGTTTTTACCTGAAGTGTTCTATTTTTATTTTATTTAGATTTAACTAAATAATCTCTAAATAAAAGAAATATATTTTAATCTTTAAAAATCTACTTTAATCTAAATCTAACAAAAATATTTTTATACAAAATTTTTTTTATCTTTTTTTAAAAACAATGTAAAGTTTTTTTTTATCTTTTCCTTTTTTAAAAAAAACGTTTAATATTTAAAATCTTAATTTAAAAAAAATCTAAAAATGAATAGAATTTACTCTAAATCTATCAAAAACCTAAAAGAAAAATCTAAAACTAATCTAAAAAGTCAAAAAGACTTTAAAACTTTAAAAAATCTAAATAAATTTAAAAAGTATTTTTTAAATAATAATGATAAACAAGAAACAAATATCTAAACCTAAAATCTTTAAAATCTAAAAAAAATAATAATAATTTACTCAGTGTTTTATTTGTATTGTTTAAGCCATGGTCAAAAACACTGTTGCATAAATCCAACCTGCACTAGGATGAATAAAAACGCAATCTAACTTACTTTAACTCATTTCCTGTTTGTCAAACAGATAAACTCACTTATAGACAGTGGTAGTGTGTCTCCTTCCTCTTCATCTTCCTCCTCTGCCTCGGAGGCTTCCCTGCTCGGTTTCTCTTCCGTTCGCTCTCTCTTTCGCTCCGTCTCGATGCAGAGACTCGCCCGCGCCTGCTCGGTCTCATCCCGGTCCTACGACGTTAACACGCGAAATTAAAAATACATTTAAAATAAAAAGGGAAGCACCAGAGCTTTAAACGTGTTTTAAACTCACTTTATCTTCGTCAAAATACGATGGCGAGAAAGTCTTTTCTCCTTCAGGTTTCTTCCCCTAATGTAAAAAACAAAAAATGTTTATATTGTAATAAAACTACAGAGATACGTTTTTCAGTTCAAAAATGAGGAATGCATAAAAAAAAATTTAAATAAATAAAAAAACAGCCTGGATTCTAAATGCATTTTTTATTATTTACTTCCTATTGTGCTATTAAGGGAACAACAAACAAACAAAACACAATTTTATATTCACTTATAGACATGGAAATGCTGTAACTGTACCAAAGGTATGTTTTGTCTCAATGCTCATCAAATGCTTGAGCGCGCACACACACGTATATCTACTGTACCTCTGTGGGGGATGTGTGTTTAGTGGGCGTGGCCTGCGCGTGTCTCTTGGCGCGGTGCGTGCTCTGGTCGAGGTCCTGCATTATCCTGAAGAAGGCGAGCTCGTTAAAGAGGATCTCCGAGATCTCCACCAGCAGATCCTCACCGCAGTCCTGCAGCGTGCGGCCCACGAACTTACTCAGAGACTCCTGCACACACACACACAAGACAAAATATTCAACACAATGTCTTCATGGGATTGAAGGGAATACTGGTGTGTGTGTGTGTGTGTGTGTACCTGCAGGATACCCCCGAGCTGTTTGTGGAAGAAGCGCATGAACTCTCGGGTGTCGTCGTTTTGCTGAGTCAGGGTCAGCACCATGCGTCTCACTGACGTCAAGAGCTGCTGGGAACACACCTCGCCCATGTGCTCCTGTCACACACACAGACACACACACACACACACACACGTTTAATACAGAATTAACTTCATTACACTCTGCTCATCTCTACAGGAAGTGCTCTTACCTTCAGGAAGGGGATGACCTCAGTCATGATGGCTTTAATCTGTCTGTCCAGCGGCTGCGTGTCAATCTGAGGGCAACCTACAAACACACACACACACACACACACAACATAAAATCCTCCTCCCTTCAAATATCCTCAAGTGTGACTCCAATCGATCACTGAGTGTGTGTACAAACACTCCGGTACCTTGGTTAAGCGCTGGATCACCACCAGCAGCACCAGCAGCAGCAGCAGCGGTAACAGCAGAGAGCTCAGGATTAGAGACAGGGGGCGCTGTAGAGACAGCAACAGCAGCAGCAGGAGGAGGAGGAGGAGGAGGAGGAGGAGGAGGAGGAGGGAGAGGAGGAAGAGAAGGAGCAGGTGCAGGGGGAGAAAACCCAGCCTTTAGCTTCATACGCTCAAACTCCCGCATTCGCAGCAGAGCTTGATCTAAATGAATCACTGTGTTACCTACAGAGAGAGAGAGAGAGAGAGAAAGTGAATGTAAAAAAAAAAAGGAGAAAGGATGGAGAAATGGAAAGAATTTTTCAGGAGATTTGAGGGAATAAAATAATCTTTCCAGAGGAGCAAGACGCCACAAATGAAGCTTTGCCGTTCACAACCCAGGAAAGGAGAACGAGTGAGACGCAATGAGGTGTGAGGGTTAAAGCCAAGCAGGGCAACCCAAACAAACAAACAAAAACACCCCTGATCTAGTAACACCTCCTCACCCGGACCCTTTAAAAACCATGACAGACTGCTGTGTGTGTGTGTGTGTGTGTGTGTGTGTGTGTTTACCCAGGTCATCGCTGGCAAATGGCTCCAGGTTCGAGGACGTGGACAACAGGCTCTCGCTGTCCACCGAGTCTCCCTCCAGAGCCCGCGTCCTTCTCGAGCTGACCTTCACCCTCACGTCCTTCTCCGAGACGTCCTGAAACACACCACACAGAGAAAGATCAGATAAACGCACAGATCACCACTGGTGTGTGTGTGTGTGTGTGTGTGTGTGTATATATTACGTTGTCAGTAGTGACGAGACTCCCGCTGGGAGTGAGTTCAGACTGTGACCCCGGCCCTAGCGACGACCCCGGCTCCTCGGCAACGCTCTTCTCAGTCAGGTGCCTGGTCACGATATCCTACAGAACACAACGAGCAAAACGTCACACAGCTTCCAGACACGAACCGGTCTCTCCCTGTACATCCCTGTCTCTCTCTCTCACACACACACACACACACACACACACACACACACACCTGCAGTGAGTAGAGCGCCCTCTGGCGAAGGTAGTCGGTGTTGAGAAGCTGCAGCTCGTGGAAGAGCTCGATGAGGAAGTGAGGACGAGACTCGTTCTGTGAGATCAGTGTGGCGACTTCAGAGTAGATCGTCTCCCTCAGAGCCTCGAACAGAGAAAAGTCACTGCTGCCATCTACACACACACACACACACACACACACACACACACACACAGTTAATGTCATGTTACTAAAGGAAAACAAATAAGGACAAAAAGTAATTAACCAAGATGGCTTCAGTGCCTGTCAGGGCAGTGGAGGGGGCGTGGCCTCTGTTTGGTAAGCTCAGTGAGGGACGTGTAGTGTGCTCTAAACTGTTTGCCCAACACTGTTGAGAAGTGAATTGTAATGTTTTGGAATGATGTTAAGTGCATGTTAAACGCCACACTGTGTTAAACAATGAGCAGAAAGCAGGGTTTAGTGTTTTACCTGGAGCTTCGGTGCATGCGATTTGGTTAGAGAGAAACGGGGTTCTCCATGCATACGCTGTTGTGAGACAAATTAAAAGCAAAAATGAAGCACACACACCCAGACACAAGGGAATAAAATGAAAAATAAAACAAATGGATGAATTACGAAAAAACAACACAGGATATGATCTGCGGGTCCGATTTCTATCCGAGACTCTGGTCAGTTTCCCTCCCAGTGGTGTGTACGATATCAGCTGAAAGAGGAAAACGTGCAGCATGTAGACGGACCTGAGGAGATGTCGTTGTGTTTTTTGGTCTTGCTGTCCAGTTTCTCCTGCGTAAGCTTGTCCAGCAGGCTCTGGTCCGAATCTCGGGCCCTCGGCTGAGCCAAGTGCACTCGTTCTCTCTCTCTGGCCTTTTCGCGCTCGTGGTCGGGCTCAGTGGCACTTGATACGCTGTCACTGTCCAAACCCGCTGGAAGTCAATGAACCGAAAGGAGAAATACATAAAAGAACTTACACGAATCTAAAACAACAATAAAACAGAACCATTTAGTCCCAGTTTGACTCGAACACACTAGGTCCAAGTGTTGCATTAATTTTTCAGAGAAAAGAAATAAGGTGCACTACAAACATCATGTTCAAAATATAACACAACTATAAAAGATTATGCGAGTGTTTCATCTGTCCACTCACCAGCGTTGTTCTGGTTCTTGCCCCTCCTGCGACGGCTCTTTGGCGTCTTGTCTCTCGAGGCGAGGCTGGCCTGAGCCGAGGCCTTGCAGCCGGGTCTGAAGCTCTTGGTGACCGTAGACGGGTCTACAGGGTCAGGCACACTGCTCAGGGATTCGTGGGAGTCCAGGTGGGCGCGTTCACCGCTCGGCCCGTACCATGTCCTGTTCAGAGAGGAGTTCAGCGAGGACGAGTTTTTAGAATCGTCCTGAGAGCTAAGACAGAATGGCGACATAAGTAGATAATGCAACAGAATAAAATTACGTTCAGGTCGTCCCTGACTTACAAACAAGTTCCGTCTGCAAGTGGGGTTTGTTCTTAAGTCCGATATGTCTTTGACACGAACGTACAATATAAACCATACCAATCCACATGACTAAATCTCTGTCCTCTTTCCCAAACACTGCCATCATGTGGCCAAAAACCATAACCGCGCCTAAGGAAATGAATCTCACACAGTCTTGTCTTTGCGCCTTTAAATCACGAGGGGAATCCCGGACGCCATTTTTTATCACAGCTTTTTCAGACTGTGAACTTGAGGATTTTCCAAAATCATGATCATTCTTCATCAGGACAGCTTTGCAGGACACAGACAATATACCAGACTTTAGATGCTTTACACATTTCACTTACACACTGAAAATAGAGTATATAATTATAAATATTGCTATCTGGTGCACTGCAGTATTTCTTTTCTTCTATGATGCACATGAGCTACTTCCGCGATTGAACTGGCGTCCGGTCGTATCCACGGAAATACTCGCATGTTTGTAAGTCAGGGACTTTCTGTGAAATAAGTAAATAAACCAGTACAACGCTTACCGCGCGTGAGAGTTGTTGAGTGGTGTCCTCTGCAGAGGAGGCGGGAAGCTCATGTACTCAGTTTTAAGAGACATGTTGGGGTCGGGTTGTTGATCCGGACTGGCCTGGGCTCCTGGTGCCTGCGGGATCTCTAAACCCACCGACGGGAACATGGGAGGGAAATTAAAACCTGAGGGGGAAAAAAAAAAAGTTTGATTAACTGAATCCTCGTACCGATCAGAACATGTACTACTAAACGCATACATGTACTGTTATAACAGATTATTACATTCAGTAACATCTGACAGAGTGTGTGTGTGTGTGTGTGTGTGTCACTAACCTGCTGCAAGAGAGGGGAAGTTGTTCATGCCGAGCATGTTGGTGGGAGGGAAGGGCAGGAACGGTGACGGGGAGATGGAACCCTGCGCTACGTTCTGATGCTGCTGTTGCCCGGACGACGCCTGCTGCTGATGCTGCTGCTCTCGAAGGAGGTCGCTGAGAGTTTGCTTCAACCTGCACAAACCAGATCCATCGGTCAGACTGAAAGAGGCGTGGCCTTTGTGTGAAGAAGATGTGTGTGTGTGTGTGTGTGTGTGTGTGTGTGTGTGTGTGTGTGTGTATAAACCTGTTGACGTTGTTCTGCTGCCACGCGAGTTGTGTGTAACACTGGTTGAGCTGGTGCATGATGAGCGGCACCTGGTGTGAGCCCGGGTTATTCGGCAGCATGTTATACGGCACCGTTAACATCGACTGCAGCATGCACGAGAGAGTCTGCACACACACACACACACACACACACACATACATACACAGAAAAATCTTAAAGAGGAAACACCAAATTTTAAAACCCTTTTTAGCTCAATGTAAACTCTATATGTGTGCGTGTGTGTGTGTGTGTGTGCGCGCACGTGTGTGTGTACCTGCTGGTCCTGCAGCAGCATCTGACACATGGCCGTGCTGAAGTCTAGCTGTCTCTGCAGCTGCACGGTCTGCTCCTGCCAGTGTGTGTCGGTGTGTGTGGGGTTCTCGGACGCAGACAGCTCAGCGGCCCAGCGCAGGTTCTCCTGCCTCTTTGTCCCCCTGGGGGTGGGACGAGGACGAGATCTGGTGCGGCGTGGAGACGAGCGCTTTGCACTATCGGTCAAGAGAGGGAGACAGGCGATGTAACAAACACACACACACACGTACACAATACAAACCAACCAAAGACAATATTTGTCGAGTGTGTGTATGGGTGTGTACATATATAAACACACACCTGTCCCGGTTCTTCCCGCTGCTGCAGGGTTTCCTGTTAGAGTACGAGTGTGGCTCGTCTGTGGAGCTCGACTCTGCTCCCTCGTCCTCTTCCTCGTTTTCCTGCGCACCGAGCTCAGAAGGGTAATCTTCATCGTTCTCCTCCTCCTCCTCACCTAGCGGACACTGCGTGGAGCCGCCCCACGTCGCCATGGTCCTGATAAACAGAAAAGTGATGTTATGTGCAACGTTTTGATTTCTAGTTGAAGCGCTTTCTCCCTCTCTTTCTCAGTAACGTGTGTGTGTGCGTGCATGCGTGCGTGTACCGGTCATCCTGGGAGAAGCTTTGTGTAGGGATGGTGTCACTCCTCCTCTGCTGCTCAGCCATCAGACTCTCCAGGTGTTTGCGTCTCTGCCTCAGATCCTCACGCAGGACCTGGTGTCTGCGCATCTCTGACCACAACTGAGAGACGAAACACACAGAGCGAAAAAAAAAATGTATATGGAATTCCTACTCGTGAACTCATCAGGAAAACTGACATTAAATCAGAACTGGCCACTACAGCATGAAGAGTGAAGAAAGCCCCTTAACCGTTACTCCTAAATGATTTATGATGTATATACAGGTGTAACTTATCAAAGCAAGAACTCTGACTTCATGTTTGTCTGTTCTGAGAAAGAAAAAGGGAGGCACCTCGTTGTCGGTGATGGTGACGGGCGTGGGCTCGGTGGTGTGTTTGAGCACGGCCGTGTTACTCTTGGGCGATGTGGACGGGGCAGCGGCGGGAGTGGACGCTGCAGCAGGGATCTTCTTGGTCAGCATCACACTGCTCGCTGCACTCGACACCGACGACTGAACACACGACACAACACGAGGTTTATAACCAACAGGAGATTTTTTAAAAATTAAATAAATAAAAAATATATACATATATACAATATATACACATATATACAATATATACAGATATAAATATATACACACATACATACATATACACGCATACATATATATACATATACACACACACACATATATATATATATATATATTTTTTTTTTTTTAAGTTAAAGAGTACATCCTGTGAGTTAACGAGGGCGGGATTTAGTCACCTGTAGATCAGGACACGCCCACTGCAGGTCCTGGATCTTTCCCTGGATCTCCATCAGCCTCTGTCTCTCCTCGTGGAGCTGCTTCAGCTCCTGCTGCTGCTGCCTCAGCTTCTCCTCATACAGCTTCTCCCTGAGACACACACATTTATCTACGTCTTTAAAAGTTACAAGACCTAAACGTGATTTTATTTTTTTTACATTAAATTAGTTCAATAAACAAATGAACAGACCTGGCTGAATCACAGAGTGCGAGCTCTCTCTTGGCCTTGGGTGCGGCGGTCGCTCTGGTGTTGTTGGGTTGCTGCTGCAGTCCTTCGTCCTCGTTGGCTGCCGTGGTGTCCGTGTCATCACTCTGTACAACACAAACGCGCTTTAAATAAAAAAATAAAAAATTAAAATAATAACAACACTCCTTTGATCATCGTTACTTTTAACCACACGGACCTGCACCATAGCGACGAGATCACGGAGCTGCTGCAGCTTCTGCTTGGCCGTCTGGAGGCGATGGACTTTCTGAGCGAACTCCGCGTCGTCCGCGATGCTGCTGCGTCGACTGGACGCCGAACCCGAGCTCTCTCTTCGGCCACGCCTCACGCGGTCTTCCTCCTCGGCGGCATCGTCTTCATCGTCGTCGTCGTCTTGGACGACATTCCGGTGTTTATCTGTCGATACAGACAAATCACCATCATCATAACGAAGAACAGATTGAGATAATGAAAATGAACGAGACAAACGGGCGTGGAGCTGACCCATGGCGGAGGAGACGTTGAGGCTGCGCAGGTTAGCGGCCGAGCGGTTGTTGACCTCGCACTGAGAGTTCAGCCGGCTGACTCGGTTGTTGGAGCTGCTGCAGGCGTTCGTCAGCATGAAGTCTACATCCAACTGGATGTTCATGTCCATCCGGTTGGATGCAGACTGAGGCTGGGCAGGGTTTCTATAACGCACACGCAGCATTCTCTGTAAGATTATAATCCCATAACCTGCAGTGATTAATACGGAGACATTTATAACGGAGTTCACCTGATGTTAGTAACGGGTTCGCGGTTCTCTTGCTCCGAATCGAAAATGGTCTCAAAGAGCGACCCGTCCTCCGTCTCGTCTTCCTCGTCGTCGTGCACGTTCTCGTTCACCGTGTCCACCATCATGTCAGACGTCTGCTCGTAGTACTGCACCAGTTCTCTCAGCTCGTTCAGCCGCTTGTGCACCTCCTTCAGCTTCCTGCGAGTGGACGAGAGACAAAAAAATGGAAAACATTAGACAGACTTACAACACCATCAGTGTAAACATGTACAGGTAGTCCGTTCTGAGAGCACGTTCGTAAGTCGGATTTGTTCTTAACTCGGATACACCTTTGATACGGATATACAAAATAAAGTAGACCGATCAACTTGACTTTATCTCTGTCCCCTGTTCCAACACTGCCATCTTGTAGACAAAAACCAGAATCTATACTGAATGTATAATAATACGGGTTATGATTTTCAGTACCGCAGTTTTTCAGCCGGATTTCCTCCATCGTCGTAAGATGAAGAATCCTGTCTCGCGACAGAAGCGGCGCCGTTCCCCTCTCGACTCGACGTCGAGGGACGCTCAGAAACACGTGGAGAGGCACCGCGACCTGGAAAGAGAGAGAGACACACACACACACGTTAGAGCAAGAGCGGAACAAACAGTAGGTATACTGTGATTTCCTGGACGTTATCACATACATGAGTTGTTGTTTAGTGTCTGGTCCCGGAGTGAATGAAGCTCCTGCAGGATTTTGTCCATCGTCTGCTTCTTGTCCTGGAGCTCCTGGAGTTTGGTGAGCTTGGCACTGGCAGGAGAGGCGGAAGCACCGGCGGCGGCTGCACCGAGGGTGTGCTGCCCCCGGGGACTGTGAGTAGAGCGGGATCGGGACACCTCCCGAGACAGGGACAGACTCTCGGCCTGACGCCGGTTATCAGGAACAGCCTGAGACAGAACACGAACAAAACACCGGGTTATGATCTGAACACTCGCTGGAGCTGGAATTAAATTGTGCTGTTTGGTGAACTGAATGTTAACGCTTACAGCACACAAGTACGCTTAAGATCAAAGGCAAAGAAAGAAAGGAGAAAAGAACAAGCCGTTCGATTATTTAACCAGACGGTTATTTACACAAATAAGAGTCGCACCAATTACACGTTTGAGGATTAGTCTTAGCAGATCATATTTGCGCAAAATTAAAGAAAAAGTAAATAAAATAACATCCTCTACATTTAAACACTACTTATAATTTAAATAGGAGCACAAGAAGAAAATATAGATGTTAAACTCGAGGTGGACAGAGTGTATATAAGAGTGTGTGTGTGTGTGTGTGTGTGTGTGTGTGTGTGTGTGTGTGTACCTGAGAGTCATGCAGCTGGTTGTGGAAGCGTCGTATGAGATCGTTGAGTTCATCATTCAGTTCTGAAGTGATGCTGACACCGGATACACTTCCTGTAGTCTCTGTTACAACTGAAACACACACACACATGCAATGAGACACAGACGCACAGGGGCTTTTGTCTATCAGGTGTATGCTGCATGTGTGTATGTATATGTGTGTGTGTGTGTGTGTGCGTGCGCGGATCTAACTGGTGTCGTCCATGGCGTGTTCGGCCCGGTTCTGCATGGTGAGCAGGGCGGCCTGGCGGTTCTGCAGCTCTCGTAGCTCCTCCTGCTGTTGCAGCATCTTCTGCAGGAGGTCGTGCTGTTTGCGCAGGTTCTCCAACTCCTCCTTCTGCTGCTGCTGACCTCCGACCCGGTAACACTAACGCAAAGGGAAGGAGGAGTGAGAACCACAAAGCTGGAGGAACTAATGAAAAGCAACGGATGCGAGTTTACCGTAGAGATGCAACAAGCGCGAACATAAATAAATTAATAAAAACCACACAAGCACCGAGTACAAGGACACACAGGCGCAACAACCCGAACCCACATCATCATCATCATCATCATCATAGTACAACTGAGCACACGGAGACTGAGGAGGCGAGCGAGGGGGACAAGGGTGCATTGTGGGTACTCACGGTGGGGTCTGCGGCTTCTGGCCGAGGCTCTAGGTTCAAAGACGCGCTCTCGGCCATGGAGCCGGAACACACCGCCGAGTCCACCGTGGCACCTTCGTCCTCCTCATCCTCCTCCTCCTCCCTCGCCTGGAACACAGAGCGAGTTTAAAAAAATAAAACAATCAAAGACTCCGTCGACACTTAAAAAGGGTAATCCTAATGATTTAGCGCTTTGTACAGAGATGTAGAGATCATGTGACATACTGACGTAGCGCTCAGCCCTAAATGACACGCTGGCTTCAGTCTTTGAGGGCAAAGTGAGGGTGAACAGCAAGCCGAGAGAGAGAGAGAGAGAGTGTCCTACATACACCCAACCATATTTATCAAGCACACAGAAAAGAAACCCTCTCACACACACACAGAGAGCCTTTGTCTAAAACACTTAAAAACACATGGTGAAACTATTCATCAAAAAAAGAATCAAATCCATCAGATCAAAGCACTGAGCCTCAGAATGAACTGTGAGGTACAGAAGAAAAGAAAAAGACAATGGACCCGCGGTGACAAATGAAACGGCTTCAACGTCTTGAAGCCAACGCCGTTTTAACCCTGCGCGTTCTTACAACTGCTATTGTTCCCGTTACCGCTAATAAAAGCTGCGCAGTACGAATAACAGAGAGAGAGAGAGAGAGAGAGAGAGAGGCAGTGAGATAAACAGAATCAAAGTCAGGGAGAGAAGGAAAGGAAGAGAATGTGTGTGAAACCCGCGCAGAAAGCAGAGGAAGAAGGAACGAGACAGAGAGTGAGAAAGATGGGAGATAAAAAGAATGAGAAAGAGAAGAAAAAAGTGCAAGACAGCAAAACAGAAAGCAAGCAAAGCAGACTGAGAAGAGAAAACCAGAAAGTGAAAGGAATAGAAGGAGATAGATAGAGAGGATTTTATTACACGCTATAGCTCATAGTCATATCATTCTTCTGCGCATCCCAAACTTTTAATTCCCCTCAAAAGACTAAAAACAAGACTCACGCTCAACACAAAGCGCGGAATTCATCAACATTTAAAGTCGTATAAACACGCATGATACTAATCAAAATGAGATTCACAACAATTCTAGAGCCGCCTTATGATTTTGGTACACACACACACACACACACACACACACACACACACACACACACACACTCATTCACAACCAGCACAGCCTTAAACATTTTTATAAAGCATACAGTAAAACAAAATGAAGAAGTGTAATATATATTTGTGTGTGTGTGTGTGTGTGTGTGTGTGTGTGTGTGTGTGTGTGATACTAACCAGCATTTTTTGCAGAAAGCGCAAGTAAGACTTCTCCTGCTCCTTGAGGTGTGTGATAAGGTGAGAGAGGCGCTCGACGTTAGCCGGAACGTCGTTCTTCTCCAGCAGGTCGTCCCTCATAGAGCTGGCTCTGCTGATGTACTCGCGGATCTGCACCAGCTTACTGACCACCTGCCACACACACACACACACACACACACTTTACTGTCTGAGAGGGGAAAGAGGGAGGGAGTGAAGGAGCGGGAGAGAGGAGGATCTACAGCAGCTTAAAGAGAAACATGGATGCACACACTCCCTTTAGAGAGAGAGAAAGAGAGAAAGAGAGAGAGAGAGAGAGAGAGAGAGAGAGGAGTATAAGGAGCAGCAGTGGAGTATTTTTAAACTGTGGCCTAAATTCACTCCAGCGTTCATCTGTGCTCCAGTTTCTGACACGATCAAACCTCTTTCTCTCTCTCACACACACACACACACACACACACACACACACACACTTAAGCTATGTTAATTACATAAAACCGAGTCCGGTTTATTTTTAAAACGTTTAATAACACAACAGTAATACACACATATCATAAACCACCTCAGGTCATCCTCTGCCACTCACCTGGCTGCTGTCAACACCCAGTTCTCCCGTCCTGTCCACCAGAGGGCCCCCTGAGGTTCTCTCGTCTACGTGAGGCTCTTTAGCAGGCGTGACGGGTGCGATGGGTGTGACGGGTACGACGGGCACCGGGGCGAACAGATCCTTCCCGGGACTCTGCTTCTTGGCCTCTTTACCCCCTGTAGTGGTGGCTGGTGAAGCAGACACAGAAGACTCCCTGCTCTTGTTAGTGTTGACGTGCAGCGGGAGGAAAGTGTTGAAAGGTTTCCGTGGCTCGGAGGAAAGCTGCCGCTGGTTGTTGGCTGCGGTCACGCGGCCCTGAGAGTCGCTCCCGATGCTCCTCTGTGCACGAGAACGAAGCAAGGGGTCAGCTTTTAAAGCAAGTTCCTACAAAACCACATCTCTAACGGAGATCGCTGTAATACCATGTCTTGGCTTTTTTATGTTTTTTATGCCATACAAGACTCACTTTGCTTAACTTATGAACGAAACCAACTTATCAACGTGCTCCTGGAAAGGAACTCGTTTGTAAGTCGAGGACTTACTGTATTTTCGTTTATAAACAGATTTCTTAATTAGGTTACATCAATATTGTATCTAAGAAAAACTAATACAGAACTTTGGAGAAACATCAAGGAACATATCTGAGCTTTAGTCTAAATTCAAAATACGTATACGAAGCAAGCTGGTAACTTCAAGAGCACAGGTTGCCATAGTAACAGTGAGCTCTCTCATCCTTGCATCCTTAAAGTCTATAATTGTCCTGAACGACCTTCCCTCCATGGCTCAGGTGAGGCGTGTACCTCGTCCAGGTCGGTGAAGTTGATGCGCTGCCGCAGACGGTCGAGCTCGGCCTGATCGGGAACCGACATCTGTGTAGTGTACTTCACGTGAGGGAACGAGTGCGGCGTTCTCGCTCGTCTGCGCCCCGCCCCCGGGGTCGACTCCGGAGAGATGTCGTTGGTCAGGCGGCTTTCGGACACGGCCGAGAGCTTCTTCCTGTTCTTCTCTGACGACCGGTTCGCCTTCTTCTGCTGAACGCCCCAGTCCTGGAACAACAAAGAAAAACACACAGGTTAATTAAAAATAAAGCTCAAACAATTTGTTAATATTCATTATAAAAAACGCAGTTTGAGAAATTAAAAATATCATAAAAATCATTTAAATGCCAAGGATCTTAAAAGTGGTTATATATACACGTGTGTGTGTGTGTGTGTGTGTGAGAGAGAGAGAGAGACCATGTTATTGAGCCGGTCATCCAGGCTGCCGTTGCTGATGGTCCAGTTGTGCAGCTCTTGTTCGTCATCAAACGGAGCTCCGCCTGTCGCCATTTTATCCCTTCAGTGCTTACTGCAAACCACACACACACACACACACACACACACACACACACACACACACACACAGACAGAGACAGGGTTAAACACCCCTCACACGGTTTCCAATCTCCTAACACAAACTGTACATTGTGTGTCTGACAGCGAAAGTGATCGAATAACACACAGTAACTTAACACCTGAAGCTCACCGAGTTTACCTGCCAGATGTACGACAACGTAAAACCCCCTATGAGAGAAACACAGTCCTTTTCCTTTAAAGACCTCCTTTTCAGTTCAGTTTGCATACACACAGTCTAAAATGCTATTTAGGACAAACCTTTGACTACATCAGTGTGTACTAACTTTTACAATCTGATCCGCTCAAGTGTTTGGCTGAGATTAGAATTCTGAATAAGTCTGATTGATAAATCAGACAAATTCTGATTGATTCACAAAAGTGTTCAACATATTACAAGCCCTGTATTTTAAACACATACCCGTTGCCTGTTTGGGGGGGGGGGGCTAGGGGGGGGGTTGGCTAGGCTGGACCATTAGCATGCAAAGACAATAAAATCAGTACTGCTTTTAAAGTGTAAAGAAAAAAGTTCCTTTTTCCACAGGATGTCACACAATGTTTACCACCACGATGTGTATCAGTGACAGCGGCAAACATGTATATATAAATTTCACTGTATATATAAATTAAAAATGTTTTTGAAACAATAGATTTTGCACTCAGTATGCCGACACATCAATTTCCACATGAAAGGATCATGGTATATTATTGAATCAATAAACTGGAGGACCAGAAACTAGTCTCAGAAAATTCTGTCTGTCTGTCCAGCCTGATTTTGTCACAGCATCATGCAAAACTGTCTGAACAGAATTTAGAGAAACTTTTGCAGAACTTGGATATTTATCTGCCTGAAGTTTAACCTGCACCATAAGTGAAATAAAAATGTTGAGTAAAAGCGATGTTATGAACAGGTACTTTAAAATAAGCTACTTGCTCCATAACTGTCAGGGTCCGGGGTCGCTCAGTGGTTAAGGCATTGGACTACGGTTCGGAAGGTCCCAGGTTCAAGTCCCACTACCACCAAGTTGTCCCTGTTGGGCCCTTGAGCAAGGCCCTTAACCCCAACTGCTCAGATGTATAATGAGATAAAAATTTAAGTCGCTCTGGATAAGGGCGTCTGCCAAATGCCTAGATGTAGATGTTGCTCAATGTAAACAAACACTTGCACCAACAGATATTAATTACAAAAGCCAAACTGAATATTTTTACTGGGATTAGAATTCAACCGGAAATGATAATATCACTGATTACATTAAAGCTCAACAGATTTTTTTTTTAGCTTTTATCCTTTAAACTATTTCTGCGAACTATTTAATGGACAACGACACACACTTACAATAGTACACGTATAAATAAATAAATAATGCATTTTAAACAATCGATTTTGATCATGAATCATTAGATGAAAGGATCATAACTAATCATTGAATCAATTAATTTCGCACCCCATCTCCAATGTCTATGGGTAGGTGCGAAATCTTTAACATGACAGATTCAGAAATCTAACATTTCAAAAAAGAAAAACTCAAATATTTTTATACTACATTTATTACTATACGTTAGACATTGATACATAATGATGATGTTATTAATATATAGATAAACATTAAATATTATATAAATTACACTTTAACAAACTTTTGTATGATTACCTTAAATATAACGCTGAAGGGGAAGGTTAGGATTTATTGTTTTTCTGAAGTAAAAGTAAATCCGAGAAAAGACAGCAGTGAGATGATCCGTGATGGAGACTGAGGTAAATCTGAGGAGAAAGTGCCGCCTCACAGGTTCATTTTCCCGGGTCAAACTCTCAACACCCGCCCCCTCCTCCCTCTCTCTATCTCGTCAGCTTTTTTTGTTTGTTTGTTTGTTTTATTTTGTTTGTTTTAGCTTCAACTTGCGAACCACAAAGCGCTGTTTCCTCGGAGGTAACTAAAAACAAACTACAACAATAATAAAAGGAAGAAAGAAAAATCCCTCCCATCTCTCTCTTTCCATTCCGCCTCAGGACGTTTTAGCTTCTGATGCTAACACCTTTTTTTTTTTTTTACCTCAGCGTTTACTATATGGCGTGCGTGCGCAGGCAGGAAGCAACAGATGGCGCGAGCCCCCGTCGCCATGGCAACCTCGGGCACCCCGCGAAAATATACTGTATAGAGAGCTGTCGCACGTGCAACTGAACAGGAATAAGAAATGCATTTGTTTAAATAATGTGTGTCCCTTATTATAAAACACACACAATATTAACTTTTTTGGGGGGAAGGATGTGACAATTAATAATATATAAAATATATGTCTCTTTTATTGTAATGCAGATACAGGAAGTAATGCATTGTAAGGCTAATTTAACATTCCTTCACTACTGAGTAAAAGTTAGTATTTCTTAGTAACCAGCGAATCTAATTTAAAATTGACAATTATAAAGGTTTACGTAGTTCTAATACATTCCGACATAACTAGGAGCTCATAAAACAAACAAACAAAAAATGACACCAGAAATAGCTTAAAGAGCAAAGTCACTGGTCACAATCCAAATCCGAACTCGATCCCTACGCACACGCACTTCATCGAAGCGTAATCCAGCGCGACTTCGCGCCCTACCTAGCGCACTCCGTCGCCATTTAGGACACCGCATGGACTTCTAACCGAAAGCAGCACTATGACGCTCAGATTACAAGGCTATTATAAGAAGACCACATTACCTCTAAGTTCCCGTGCAGGCTCCTTTTGTAGTGTAGTGCATTCGGTGCCGGACAAGTCGTTTACAGCTTCGCAGCACCGAATAGTGTGAGAGAAATTCTTTAAAGAAGGAGCTTTGGTTTACTTGCGCGGCGGATTCTCAATGCGCCGCCATCTTTGTTTCTCCGCGGAGTGGTACACAAACGCGCACTTTGTCCCCGATTACAACACGATTCGCGTAATAAAAATTATTTGGTATTTGTAATACAAAATGAATATAAGTGTTTTCTGTGGAAAATCATTCGTTTAATGCAGAAGATAAAGTTAAATCATATGGAAATAGGCGGCGCTAGTTGTTTGCGCGGAGGCAGAGAAGCCCAAGGTCAGGGTGTGAAGCGCCTCCATTAGGAAATATACAGAGTTCTGGGAGATGCTGTGAGGAAAATGTGATTGTAGTGACCTTGTTGTTCATGCAGTGAATGAATTAACACCTCTGGTACAAAATTAACACTTTAACAATTTATATCAGTATGCACAACATGACATTAATAGTTTCCTAACAGAAGCAGAAACTGAGACACTACAGCGGTACCTCAACATACAGATTTAATCCGTTCAGGAGTTTTAGGGCCAAATGTCGTATTGTGAAACACATTTTTCCATAGGGAATAATGTAAATGCAGATAATCTGTTCCAGCCACCCAAGAAATATAACCAATATTACCAATTTCCATCGCTATAATCATATTTTTTGCATATGAAAACAATAAAAACATTTAGAGAAGACATGTAAATGGAGTAAAATATGAAATAAATAGACATGAAACCTCACTTAACTTTAATTTATGATTCTTCTTGGCACCGGCTGCTTTAAAAAAAAACTGCTTATTTTTCTTCTTGCTACCTTCCTTGCTAATATTCTTGATATTCATGATGCTATGTCTTCACAAAATTTGTCCACAAAATGCAACAAAAATCCACAAAAATATATAAACCTACTTCACTTGACTTTCCACTGATGCAAACAAGTTTGATTGGCTACCGGAAGTACACGCAACCAGATGTACAGTATGTGAAAACCAAGGTACGTGCAACAGACTCTGTCACTTGTATGCCGTAAATGCTTTATATAAGGAGACAAACATTTAACAATTTGCAAGGTGGGACATTCGTACGCTGAAGGATTCCCTGTATAGTACTTTTTATTCCTTGGTTCCTAGAATGATCAAAATGGAGACACAAATCTGAAATGAAGGGATCGTTAACCTTTGGATGGAATGCGATGGGGATCATGAATTCCACCCGGAAAAGTAAGGTTATCTGGATTAGAAGACTGTTGCACATAATGTGGACAGCGAGAATCGCCAGCAAAGACATCCTTGAGCGCATCAAGCCAAAGATCTCGCTGGAATAATCAGCCAAGATCACCGAGCAGGAATTATCCTATTTTGGACATGTCATGTGCAGCAATTCACTCGAGAAGAAGCCAATCATGCTGAGAATGTTGAGTGGAAGGAGTAGAAAAGTATGCGCAGAAACTCGATGGTTCGAGCCTGTTTCAATAAATTGAAAATTCATATACTTCTATATGCATTTAATGAGCATGTTTAGGAAATCTAGACCCACCATCTTGGGTCATTCTACTGAAAAGCTGGAATTTGGTTTTGAAAATCTCCTGAAATGTATTTATTCTATCACTGATAGACCTTCTTTAATAATGTTAAATAATTTCTTTTTAAACTGTATAAATCTCACCAAAAAAGCAGAGTTTTCTTCTTTATTTCTCTACCTGGTAATGCCAATGACAGTAACACGTATGGCACTCACTCGCTTACTCATCTTCTATATCACTTTATTTAATACATTATTCGATGGATTGAGATTACTTAGGCTCGGTTTGTTGATGATCATATAAATCCCATAGGGGGAGTACAGCAAAATTGGATTGAAATCTTGCAAACAACCCAAAATAACTGACTTCCTGTTAAGTAGATTCCATGCCATGCATAGCGAAAGCTGTTCAGCTTAATGAGGTCTAAATATGTACTGGGTTTCATGTGCATGCATGCAAGTGTGTATAAGCTATACAGCAAAAACTTGTGTGATGGCCCCAAGTGTGGCATGCTAGGCATCCTTATGGCAGCAGATTTCAAACTGTGTGCTGATTTTCATGACTTTTTAAACTTGTTAAGACCCAGATACAGAAAAAAAGAAACCTTAGAAGATCAAGATGGGCCTCACACACTAAGACGACATAGGGCTGCTGTCATAGTGCTTGGGCCCTAAATATAGTTGCAAACAACGATGAACAAGCCCAAGCACTCAACCATCACCTCATGTGGTCTTAAACATAGAATCCATTTTGTAAACATTTACGATTGTTCTCTAAATTGTCATTGGTGTGTTGTGGCACGGTGGCTTAGTGGTCCTTTCACCCTTAGGTCTTCCTCATTTATATAACTAAGGAAGTTATTAGCCACTTTTTACCATAAGCTTAAGACATTGCAACAGCTGAACTGTTTGAGATATCAAAAATCCCTTCACAAGTTTGCATCCTCAATGTCTTGAGATCATACTGGCCCAGTTTAAAGGTTGATCGTATAAATTCCCTTGAAGGAATATATCAAAATGCATTTGGCAAACGATGCAAAATGCACCCAATTTATAATGAAAGTTATTCAGCTCAATGAGATCTTAACGTGTATCATAATGTTGATGTCTTAGTGCTTGGGCCCTAATTATGACATTTCTAAACAAATGAAGAGAGGTATCTGACATACGTAGCTTTTGCTTTAGTCCAGTGCTCTTCATATGGTGACCTCTGATGCAGCAACATTTTCAAATTGACAAATGCATTTTAAAATAAAACTCTTTTTGTGCAACAGTAACACCAATGATGTAGTTTGAAGTAACTGATATTTATTTCATATTAACGATAATCAATTATTATTTCACTATTTTAGTGATTAACTTTTTTAAGATGATATTGATGTTATTGTGAATCAGATTTATTTCATTAAGAAAACATATACTTTAGATGAAAAGTATATGGTCCCACGTTCATGTATCATCGACCCTAGTGACAAGACAAAATATATTGTATTATTATATTAAAAAGTTAATATTGAACATTAAAGTAAGAAAATGTATTTCATGATTGAAAGAACGTACTATATTTTCTGAATATATGCAAGTAGTATGTCTGCTCTTGGCATCAGCAAAACAGCTTATTTTTTTATCATTTTATAGAATCAAGTTGCAACCATCAAGTTGTCCCTGTTGGTCCCTTAAGGCCCTTAACCCTAAAACTGCTCAGATGTATAATGAGATTAAAATCTAAGTAGCTCTAGATAAGGGTGTCTGCCAAATGCCGAAATGTAAAACTGGAAGAAGAAGAGGAAGAAGATGGAGCTAGATTAGGCTTGTGTTAAGATTTCCAGTATTAAAACAAGCCCTAACATGAAACACTCACAGGAAGAGAAAAAACAGTGATCTGAGAAACAGCTGGCCTTCAGGTAGTCATTAGAAAGATTGGTAGAAGCAAGGGTACAAGACAGAGTCTGGAATGCAACCTGTCACGGTGATGGGACATGCTAACTTAAACTCTTGAAGCTTGAAATTAATCAGCTGATTTTAGATTTTAAAAAGTTAAATACAATTTAGGAGTTGATACTTCTGTAGATTTTAAGTCTTAAACATGGCTTCTTGTATAAAATATTTTTTTAAATGTGATAATGTTAGAATTTATCTAAAATATTTTTACAGATATAAGTTTTAGTTCACAAGCAACAAATCAAACAAAATCAACACAAATCCTGCTGATGATACATGTAAAATGCAGAACTTGTTTTCCCCCCTCTGTCAATGCTCAGTTTGATGAGAGGCAAAAAATTATACAATTTTATAAAGCAATCAGGAATTGATTTAAATTCTATTCTTTTCATTCTTTCAGCACAAATTTTCATAAACTCAGTCTCCATTTGATTATATAAAATCAAAACTGCTATTTATTATTTGTGATTTATTCTGTCTCTTATTGTTCGTTTTTTAAATATTAAAGTAAAAATGAACTTTATTTAATGAAGTTGTAACTTTATAGTAAATTAATAATGTTCAGTGGTTTAGATTATTCATAATTCAAACTAAAAGTTTTTGTTTGTTTTATTTGTAATAGCAAGATTGACCAGCAGATGTCAGTGTTTCCTAAAATATTTAACTGGATTTAAATAAATTATTGATAATCATTCGATTTAAAAATAAATGTATATTAAAACGTGTTTAATAAGAAAAATCTCACAAGTTAAATACATACAAGTCATAATTTAAAGACTAATGTACTATACTTTCAAATCTTATCAGTCGAAGAATGTGTCATTTGTCACTTGCAAGTTTTCTTTTTTTGGGGGTCATTTGTGACAAAACACTTTTTTGCCTGAGAAAACTTAGGATATTAATGAAGATTTATTTAAAAATATCTTATATTTTCCACAGTATGATTTCTTCACCTCTGTTCCTCACTCACTGATGCCTATAGAGGTTTACCAGCAGCTTCGCCCATGTACAGATCCTGACGCCTGCGTGCTATCACTGATTGCGAATAGAGTGTGCGATCAACTCCCTACCGACTCTCACACTCGCCTAACATCTGCCTGTCGTATGTGCTGTTGCTGTACAAGCTCTGATCCTGGGTTTCAGTAGATACTCGTTTTCACCTTAGATGACACTGCTGTGGCGCTCTCACAGTATGACATAAAAGTTGACAATGACATAAAAGACATGCCTGCATATAAGACAAACTGCATATTTTATGTATCTTAATAAAATACATTAACATATTAATAAGCATTTATAATACAGCAGCACAATGGCATAGTGTTTAGCACTGTAGACTTTCACCTCCAATGTTTAGGGTTCCATGTCTGTATCATGTCTGTGGGAGATTGTATGTTCTCCCAATGCTTATTTGGTTTGTTCCAGGTACTGCAGTCCAAACACATGCAGCAGAGGCATATATTGGCATATCCAATTTCCCAGGGTGTGTGTGTGTGCTGCGATGGATTGGCACCCCATCCTAGGTGTACCCTGCCAGAGTCCCCTGCGATCGGCTCCAGACCTTTTTTATTTACGTATTTTGAAATTAATATAACCTTAAACCAAATTTGACCATGTGTATTATAAGAAAATTGCTGGTTCATCTGGACCAGAATAACATACTTCCTTATTGGTAATGCACAATTTTAACCACTAGATGTCAGGATTGCTCACCCAAAAAAATCACCCAGAATAAAAAAACCTCATGAATAACAAACTCAGTGTTCAGGTTATGTTTAATGCATTAACTGAAATAAAATGCAGGGGTGGTAAAATTAATTGAGTTTGAGATGAAAGCGGCATTCCCTTGTAACACTTTCCAGTTCAAGCCATTAACGTAAAACAGTCTTCGTGAAAGGAAAATACATTCAGGAGCCTTAGGACAAAGCCAGATAGTTATTTGGATTTCTGTGCATGCAATATTGTTTCGAACATGG
>QNUK01000597.1:140000-147500 GCA_013621035.1 Clarias magur
AGTTGAGGGTCTCGCTCAAGGGCTCAACAGTGCCAACTTGGTAGTGTTGAGGTTTGAATCTGGGACGTTCTGATCTGTAGTCCAATGTCTTACCCACTATCATACCTCCTCGCGACGCCACACTGGCCAGCGTTCACATTGTTTTTGTTCTCCGTTCTCGGGTTCACTTGAGTATTTCTACACTCCGATGCAGCAGGTGGCGCTAGGCTGAATATTATTGATGTTTTGGGGAAATGTCAAGATCAATGCTCTTGTGTGCCTTCCTCATGGAGGAATCCCTAAACTTTAAGAGTCTGTTACATGTTCATTTAAAGAGCTGTGTGAGTATAAATTGGGGGTGTGGCTCCAGGCAGAGACCTTTACTGATAGGCTGTGTTTGCTAGCTTCTGCTCGTTTCTGCTAAAATCGCTTACTGCACCTTTAACTGTGTTTGTGTTTCTTATGCTTTCTAAATTGAGCCGTTTAGGGTGGCAAGTGGGCGTGGTCAGAGCGTAGTTGGGCGCCAGATTCAAAAAACAGTCTCTCACGTACGTGCACACGCACACACACACACACACACACACACACACACACACACACACACACACACACACACACACACACTGGACTAGCAGTTTGCTAACGAGGATGTGGAGAAAACATAATCAAGAAAAACCAGACGGTGGAGGTGAGAACGAAAGGTGTGTGTGTGCGCGTGTGTGTGTGTGTGTGTGTGTGTGTGTGTGTGTGTGTGTGTGTGTGTGCGTGTGTGTGTGCACCCTTACTGAGTTCCTCTCGGACATTCTTTAACTGTATGGAGATCTCCTTCTTCTGCTTCAGAGCTTCTTCCCGCTACAGAAAAACAAGACCAATAATAAGAATAAACTATAACAATTATTAAATAACAATGGTTCATAATTTTGTAAATAATTAATGTTTATCATTTTATCATGGTGTTAATTTACTGAAAATATCAAAGTCATGATCAAGGTTTATGATGTGAGGTTTCTCCAATATTGTAAGATGTACAAAGAGCTGAAATATTAAAAACATAAATAAGTTAAATAAGATAAAAATATTAATATTATTATAAAATAATTAAACTAAACTAAATAATTAAATAATCTAACTAAAGAAAGTGACAAAATATTATTTAAAAAAAGAAATAATAATCAATGATAAGTGATAGTAAGCCACAGTATATCATTTCCAATATAAAGTTTTAACATTTTTATTTAAAGCCTACATTTTTAATAGTTTTTCATTTTAATCGTCTTTATTTATTTTTTTCCCACTCTTTAAACTTTAAATTAAAAACAAATTATCTAAAATTTCTTATTTTAGAACATAAGTTAAAAAACATTTATTATTATTATTATTATTATTATTATTATTATTTATTATTTGAAATGTTTCTACTTAATTTTCCCCTTTTTCTTTCTCTTTTTTTTCTCCAAAAGTTTGTGCACCCCAACAGCACCACCAGCACCATTTTTGAATGCAATACACTTTGTAATAAAGTTTACATCTAGCTTTTAAGGACAGCACACACACACACACACACACACACTCTCTCTCTCTCTCTCTCTCTCTCTCACACACACACACACACACACACACACACACACCTGCACAGGCATGAGAGCTAAGAGGTTACAACCCCTGGATTTTTGTGATGGAATTCACACTCCTGAACTAATCCAAGACAGATCTCACACACACACACACACACACACACACACACACACACACACACTTGTTGCCTTTGGCTTGCATAAACATTCCTTCACAGACCAATAGCTAAGCAACAAGACAAACACTGATACTGATGTACCAGAGAGAGAGAGAGTGAGAGAGAAACATCACCTTGTTCTTCCTCCTGGATTTTGGACATTGTGGTTTACTCCCGGAGGAGCCCATCGTCTCTCTCTTTCCCTCTGTTAGTAACCAAGCAAACCTCAGTCTACCGCTCCCTGTCCAGTCATTTCCCTCTCTTTCACACACACACACACTCTCACTTCTGAGGACTTGTCAGTCTGCCTGCTCCTTCGAGCCAGCTGCGTTAGTGTGAACACTCCTCCCTCTGCACGTACGTAACTATCTACCACACTGCTGCAGGAGAAGGGCGGGGAGCGAGAGAGAGAGAGAGAGAGACAGAGAGAGGAAGAGAGAGATGGAGAGAGAGAGAGAGAGAGAGGAAGAGAGAGACGGAGAGAGATGAAACAGCTGTTCCTGGATGCACCGTGACCACACAAGAACTTTTAGAACTTTACAAGAGAGACAGAGTGAGGGAGGGAGGGGGAGGGAGGGGGAGGGAGGGAGGGGGAGGGGCTACAGCAATCTTTCACTTGTTACACACCCGATGACGCTGCTGTCCAACAACTGACCCCTAAAGTCTGACCAATAAGTCTCTATTAAAGCTGCAGTATAAGAACACACACACACACACACACACAGTCAGGGTGTAAATATTAACAATGTATATATTTATTTATTTTTTATACTTCTGCTCATATCTGTACCTGTATCTACATTTAAACCTAAAGTGGTCGTATAATACACACCTGTCATAATAAACTCCTATTATAATGCACACATGCGTTATGATACGCACCAGCCATAATACACATCCACTACACACTTAACACGACACTACACTACACATCTGTGTATTATAACACATTTATTCAGTGTGTATGAGGTGTGTATTATGGCTGGTGTGTATTATGACATCATAATACACACTTTATAAACACTCAATAAATACATGTCATAATGCACAACCTGCTATAACACACCCAAAACACTCCTGTGATAATACACACCAGCCATAATACACACTCCTGTGATAATACATTCCTGTGATAATACACAACTGTGATAATATTCTTCTGTGACAATACACACCTGTGAAAATACACACTCCTGTGATAATACACAACGGTGATAATATGCTCCTGTGATAATACACAACTGTGATAATACGCACCTGTAATGATACGCTACTGTGATAATACGCACCTGTGATAATATGCACCTGTGAAAGTACACACCTGTGATAATACACAACCGTGATAATATGCTCCTATGATAATACGCACCTGTAATAATATGCACCTGTGATAATACACTCTTGTGATAATACGCACCTGTGATAATACGCACCTGTGATAATACTCACCTGTGATAATATGCACCTGTGAAAGTACACACCTGTGATAATACACAACCGTGATAATACGCACCTGTGATAATATGAACCTGTGGTAATACACTCTTGTGATAATATTCTCCTGTGATAATACACTCTTGTGATAATATGCACCTGTGATAATACGCACCTGTGATAATACACATCTGTGATAATACGCAACTGCGATAATATGCTCCTGTGATAATACACACCTGTGATAATACACTCTTGTGATAAAACACTCTTGTGATAATATGCACCTGTGATAATACACACCTGTGATAATACGCACCTGTGATAATAAACACCTGTGATAATACGCACCTGCGATAATATGCTCCTGTGATAATACACACCTGTGATAATACACAACAGTTATAATACGCTCCTGTGATAATATGCTCCTATGATAATACGCACCTGTGATAATATGAACCTGTGATAATACACTCTTGTGATAATATTCTCCTGTGATAATACACTCTTGTGATAATATGCACCTGTGATAATACG
This sequence comes from Clarias magur, assembly GCA_013621035.1. NCBI lineage: Eukaryota > Metazoa > Chordata > Actinopteri > Siluriformes > Clariidae > Clarias > Clarias magur. The sequence continues at coordinate 143,686 of QNUK01000597.1, forward strand.
CACCTGTGATAATACACATCTGTGATAATACGCAACTGCGATAATATGCTCCTGTGATAATACACACCTGTGATAATACACTCTTGCTCACTATGATAATACGCACCTGCGATATAATATGCTCCTGTGATAATACACACCTGTGATAATACACAACAGTTATAATACGCTCCTGTGATAATATGCTCCTATGATAATACGCACCTGTGATAATATGAACCTGTGATAATACACTCTTGTGATAATATTCTCCTGTGATAATACGCACCTGTGATAATACACTCCTATGATAATACGCTCCTATGATAATACGCTCCTATGATAATACGCACCTGCGATAATATGCTCCTGTGATAATACACACCTGTGATAATACACAACAGTTATAATACGCTCCTGTGATAATATGCTCCTATGATAATACGCACCTGTGATAATATGAACCTGTGATAATACACTCTTGTGATAATATTCTCCTGCGATAATACACTCTTGTGATAATACACACCTGTGATGATACACACCTGTGATAATATTCTCCTGTGATAATACACACCTGTGATGATACACACCTGTGATAATATTCTCCTGTGATAATTCACTCCTGTGATAATACACTCCTGTGATAATATTCTCCTGTGATAATACACTCCTGTGATAATACACTCCTGTGATAATACACTCCTGTGATAATATTCTCCTGTGATGATACACACCTGTGATAATACACACCTGTGATAATATTCTCCTGTTGTAATACACACCTGTGATAATACACACCTGTGATAATACAACCTTGTGATAATATGCACCTGTGATAATACGCACCTGTGATAATACGCACTTGTGATAATAAACACCTGTGATAATACGCACCTGCGATAATATACTCCTGTGATAATTCACTCCTGTGATAATATACTCCTGTGATAATACACACGTGTGATAATACGCAACAGTTATAATACGCTCCTGTGATAATATGCTCCTATGATAATACGCACCTGTGATAATACACTCTTGTGATAATATTCTCCTGTGATAATACGCACCTGTGATAATACACTCCTATGATAATACGCTCCTATGATAATACTCTCCTATGATAATACGCACCTGTGATAATATGCTCCTGTGATAATATACGCCTTTGATGAAATGCACCTGCGATAATACACTCCTGTGATAATACACACCTGTGATGATACACACCTGTGATGATACACACCTGTGATAATATTCTCCTGTGATGATACACACCTGTGATAATATTCTCCTGTGATAATTCACTCCTGTGATAATACACTCCTGTGATAATACACACCTGTGATAATTCACTCCTGTGATAATACACTCCTGTGATAATACACACCTGTGATAATACACTCCTGTGATAATACACACCTGTGATAATATTCTCCTGTGATAATACACTCCTGTGATGATACACACCTGTGATGATACACACCTGTGATAATATTCTCCTGTGATAATTCACTCCTGTGATAATACACTCCTGTGATAATACACACCTGTGATAATACACTCCTGTGATAATACACACCTGTGATGATACACACCTGTGATAATATTCTCCTGTGATAATTCACTCCTGTGATAATACACACCTGTGATAATACACTCCTGTGATAATACACACCTGTGATGATACACACCTGTGATAATATTCTCCTGTGATAATACACACCTGTGATGATACACACCTGTGATAATATTCTCCTGTGATAATTCACTCCTGTGATAATACACTCCTGTGATGATACACACCTGTGATGATACACACCTGTGATAAAATTCTCCTGTGATAATACACACCTGTGATGATACACACCTGTGATAATATTCTCCTGTGATAATTCACTCCTGTGATAATACACACCTGTGATAATATTCTCCTGTGATAATTCACTCCTGTGATAATACACACCTGTGATAATATTCTCCTGTGATAATTCACTCCTGTGATAATACACACCTGTGATAATACACTCCTGTGATAATACACTCCTGTGATAATATTCTCCTGTGATAATTCACTCCTGTGATAATACACTCCTGTGATAATACACTACTGTGATAATACACTCCTGTGATAATACACACCTGTGATAATACACTACTGTGATAATACACTCCTGTGATAATACACTCCTGTGATGATACACACCTGTGATAATATTCTCCTGTGATAATACACACCTGTGATGTGATAATATTCTCCTGTGATAATATTCTCCTGTGATAATTCACTCCTGTGATAATACACTCCTGTGATGATACACACCTGTGATAATACACACCTGTGATGATACACACCTGTGATAATATTCTCCTGTGATAATTCACTCCTGTGATAATACACTCCTGTGATGATACACACCTGTGATAATATTCTCCTGTGATAATACACACCTGTGATGATACACACCTGTGATAATATTCTCCTGTGATAATTCACTCCTGTGATAATACACTCCTGTGATGATACACACCTGTGATAATACACACCTGTGATAATACACACCTGTGATAATATTCTCCTGTTGTAATACACACCTGTGATAATACACTCCTGTTATAATACACACGTGATAATACACTCTGAATGAATGATTTTATCCCTCTGTATCTTTAGCTCTTATCCTGTATAAAGGGTCGCAGGAGGCGGATTCTATCCCAGGGGATTCTATGCATGAGGTATGGTACACCGTGTTTGGGCCACCATCACATCACAGGGTACAAGCAAACACAAACACACACACACACACACACACACACACACACACACTGTGAGCTTTATAATATTCCAGAGCACACAGCTGAGACATCTCCGCGGTTAAATCAAGCGCAGACGTTAGCATAGCTGCAGGGTACAACAGCCAAAGTATGCAAAACACGCCCAGGCACACACTCACGCATACACACACACTCACACACACACTCACACCTTCTGAATAGAAGGAATTAGGGCTCTGCCCCGTCACTGGTAATACACAGTAATCAGAAGGGTGTTAGCACGCAGGCTAATCATTATATCATTACAGAGGATTAGGGAGGTTTCTACAGAGCCCCTGGAGGGACACGAGGGCAGAGACAGAGTGTGTCCTGTGTGTCCTGTCTGTGTGAAATAACACAACAGATCCATCAGTTCAGTCTAACCAATCAAGACATTTAAACTGGACGCAGTCAAGTGCTGAAGCCTTTTTCTATGGCATGATGGTGCTACAGGACCATCACCACACACACACACACACACACACACACACACACACACACACACACACACATACTGTGAAATGTACAATGAGAGACTCACAGATAGACAGACAGTTAGACAGAGAGAGAGAGTGAGACAGATAGGCAGACAGACACTGAAAGTGAGACAGACAGACAGACAGACAGACAGAGAGTAAGACAGCTAGATAGACAGGCAGGCAGACAGACAGGGAGTGAGACAGAGAGACATAAATCGGACCAGACAGAGAGTGAGACAGACAGAAAGTGAGAAAGAAAAACAATGCAACAGACAGAGAGTGAGACGGAAGCAGTGAGAAAGACAGACATGAAGCTAGACTGAGAGAGTGAGAAAGACAGACAGGAAGAGTGAGACAGACATTGAGAGTGAGACAGAGAGACAATGGGGAAGACGGACAGTGAGACAGATAGTGACAGTGAGACATACTGTTGAAAGAGTGAGACAGAGAGTGAGACAGGAGTAGATAGAGAGAGTGAGACAGGTAGACAGGCAGAGAGTGAGATGGACAGTGAGAGTGAGGCATACAGATGAAAGAGTG
>QNUK01000597.1:150000-167500 GCA_013621035.1 Clarias magur
CGTGGGCAACCTTGGAAAGTCATGGTGTATCACATGATGGCTGCTTACTCAACAATGTGTGAAACAGTCATGAGGGAACAGAAACCTTCACACACACACACACACACACACACACACACACACACACACACACACACACACACAGTACCTGTTGCTGAGTTCCGGCTAGGTCTAGCAGCTCCTCCACGGTGCAGGACATTCTGGGTAGTTTTGGACGAGGTGACATGTGCTGTGGCCTTCTGGCCTAAGAACACAGTGCAGAAGAAGTCAAACTTCATCTCAGCAAAACAACCAAGAACTCAAAAAAAAAAAAAAGTCCAAATGATGGGATCTTCTGATCTCAGGTTCCAGGAAGTTCTGGTAGACTCATCAACTTTAGATTTAAGTAACTTTAGATCTCAGAAAATTCTGACATGTCCAGAACTTGAGATGTGGTGGAAATTTGAAGAAATTAAGAACTCAGGAACTTCAAAATCCTTCAGTTCAGAACATAAGATCACAGCAACTTAAAAAAGAAAGAGAAACTTTAATTCAAAACTTCAGATCTCAGAATCTTCAAAAATGAAAGATTTCATGTTCATGTTCAGAAAATGAAGAACAGAACTTTGAGGTACTCCACAGTTGAAGATTTCCAAAAAAACAGGTGTTCCGAAATCAAATCTCCAGAGCTTTACCACACCACAGCTCTCCAGAACTTCAGATATCTCAGGAACCGCAGAAATGTTTAAAGCTTAGCAACGGCAGCTACACATACAGTGTAAAGTCTCTTTAGGATTTGAGCCGCAACTGGATGGGAACTCTCTCCTCAATGCTAAAGCCTGTGGGCGGAGCTCGATGGTTTGATTAGCACGTGAATGTTGAGAAGGTTTGCTCTTACGTCCTTTATCTTCAAGTGTTGTTGAAGACTTGGTTTAGTCTGAATTAGGACTTGTACAGTCGTTAATTAAATGTCATAATTTACATTTTAATCATAAGCTTAAATGTAACAGTTTTTATGTTTGCTAAAATGTATATAACATACCTGATAGATGTCTTGTTATTTAACTAAAACTGCTTGCTAGCATTACTTATAAAATTTAGCTCAAAGAACATGCTAGCCAAAAAATAGTTCATGAAATGATTGCGGTTAGGTCTGATGATATTTAAACATTCACAGGAGAACAATGTGTATTTTGTTGAAACTACTTTCGAAATTTTTTTTTCATAATGATTTGATAGTAACAAAAAACCTAAGAGTTGGCTAATTAAAACTAGCTAACGTATTGTCAAATTACACAAGCTAAAAATTCTGAGCAGATTTCTTTTAACTTTAAGATAGACAACACAACATTTTACCAGATAAACTCTGTAGAATAGCTAGATAACTTTAGCTAGACATTTCGCTAACTCAGTCAGTAAGCTAATTTGTCGTATCGTCCATGTTTTAGCAAAGATTTAGATTGAATTTAGTAAATTTGTAACAATAGAGCTCAAGCCAATGTTGAGTCGTGTTTAGCAGCTGAAGAAACCGATAAAAACAATCTATCTTAAATTCATAAGCTTTTCATTTACATTTATAACCATCAAAGACTTCCTGATTCTCACTTCATCATCTCGACCAATCAGAGAGCCGTCACTGTGATTGATCACCGGCAACATGTTAATGAGCTTTCTCTGACTGATTTTATTCTAAGGGTGTTTTTTTTTGTCAAGTTTTTATAAAAAAAATAATAAAAATTGGGGGGTGGGGGGGGGCGGACTTTGGAGTATAAAATCTACATCTGTGTGTGTGTGTGTGTGTGTGTGTGTGTGTGTGTGTGTGTGTGTGTGTGTGTGTGTTGGTGTGTTTGTGTGTATACCTGCAGTATTGGGTTTAGCATGTGTGTTTGTTCTGGTGCGGACACCTGCTGCAGGTTTGGTGTTGATGGGTTTTCCCACTGAGGTTGAGGATGGTCTGATACATGTCTCTTCACTCTTCGTCGACAATGCCGCACCTGAGTATAGATCGTCATCATCATTATCATTATTATTATCATCATCATCATCTACATCACCACAATCATCATTATCCTCTACACCATTCTTTATGTCTATGCCATCATCTACAGCATCATCTACAGCTTCATCTACAAAATCATCTACAACATCATCTACAATATCAACATTCACACTAATATCATCATTATCCTCTACACCACCATCACCATCATCATAATGTGCATCATCATCATCATAATTTACACATTCATCATCATCATCATCTACATTATCATCATCATCATCATCTACACCATCATCATCACCATCTACACCATCATCATCATCTATATCATCTACATAATCATCATCATCTACATCACCATCATCATCTACATAATCATCTTCATCATCATCATCATCATCGTCTACATCATCTACATACCATCATCATCTACATAATCATCATCATCATCATCATCATCATCGTCTACATCATCATCATCATCATCTACATCACTATCATCATTATCATCTACGTCATCATCATCATCATCATCATCATCATCATCTCCACCATCACCACCATCATCATCATCATCTCCACCACCATCATCATCTACGTCATCATCATCATCATCTACACCATCATCATCATCATCATCGTCTACATCATCATCATCATCTACATCATCTACATCACCATCATCATCTACATAATCATCTTCATCATCATCATCATCATCATCTTCATCATCATCATCGTCTACATCATCATCATCATCATCTACATCATTTACATCACCATCATCATCTACATAATCATCTTCATCATCATCATCGTCTACATCATCATCATCATCATTATCATCATCATCTACATCATCATCTACACCATCATCATCATCTACATCATCATCATCATCATCATCTACATCATCTCCATCACCATCCTCTACATCATCTACACCATCATCATCATTTACATCACCACATCATCTACACAATTATCATCATCATCATCATCTCCACCATCATCATCATCATCATCATCATCTCCACCACCCTCACCATCATCATCATCATCATCATCTACATCATCATCCATCATCATCATCTACATCATCATCATCATTTACACTATCGTCATCATCTCCACCACGATCATCATCTACATCATCTACACCATCATCATCATCTACATCATCTACACCATCATCATCATCTACACTATCGTCATCATTTACATCATCTACACCATCATCATCATCATCATCATCATCTCCACCACCACCACCATCATCATCATCATCATCTACATCATCTACACCATAATCATCATCATCATCAGCAGCAACAGCAGCAGCATCTCCACCATCACCACTACCATCATAATCATCATTTACATCATCTCCACCACCATCATCATCATCTACGTCATCATCATTATCATCTACGTCATCATCATCATCATCTACACCATCATCATCATCATCATCATCATCTCCACCATCACCACCATCATCATCATCATCTCCACCACCATCATCATCATCTACGTCATCATCATCATCATCTACACCATCATTATCATCATCATCTTCATCATCTACATAATCATCACACACACACACACACACACACACACACACACACACACACACACACACACACACACCTTTGTTCTCGCTCGCGCTGCTGCTCACAGAGGAGGAGCTGAGGCTCATGGGAAGGTTCCCACTTTTGATTGGCAGTTTGGAAGAAGCAACCTTTAGTGGACCCTTGCAGGAGGGGGCGGAGCCACATGCGGCTGGGCTGCTGTCAATCACTATCATCTTTGGCGCACCTACAGTACACATCAGTACAGTACAGATTACCATAGTACAACAGCCACAGTCTTGTTACCATGGTGTCTAATCATCACACAGTACTTACAGGAATTCTTCAGAGGAACTGTGAAAAGGTGCTGCTGATTTGGGAGTGATTAGGGATAATCACACACACACACACACACACACACACACACACACACACACACACACACACACATTTGTGTTTGTGTTTGGGGGTAGGAAAACTAATTACTACTATTTCCTGTTTCCTGAGTTCCATCTCTCTTTCTCTCTCTCTCTCTCTCACACACACACACACACACACACACACACACACACACACACACACACACAAACTGTTCCGGTGACATTTAAAATTTTAAGCCTCAAACTGAAATAAAGATGTTTGGGAAATGAATCAGCATGAACACACACACACACACACACACACACACACACACACACACACACACAAAAGCTTGGCTGTTGTCCGAATTCTGGGTCAAAGTGTGGACTGGACAAACAGAACAGACACTTGATTGTCCTAAAGGAATTTGACCTTTTTGACAATTTCACTGGACACACACACACACACACACACACACACACACACACACACACACACACACACACACACACACACACACACACACACATCACCTTCCTAAGTGAGTCTGCGCTGTGTGTGGAAAGGAGCCACGGACTGAAAGAACGAGAGATTGCGTAACACAGATGTGTGCCATGCTATTGATACCAGCTGCATGTGTATACACACACACACACACACACACACACACACACAAAACCCACACACACGAAATGAAAAAGCTTCCTGTGAAAACTACTCAACTCAATCCCTGCTTCAATAGTGAGTGTGTACACGTGGACTGTGTATGTGTTTGAGTGAGTGTGTTTGAGTCTGTGTGTGTATGTGTGTGTGTATGTGTATGTGTGTGTATGTGTGTGTGTGTGTATGTGTGTGTGTGTGTGTGTGTGTGTGTGTGTGTGTGTGTGTGTGTGTGTGTGTGTGTGTGTGTGTGTGTGTGTGTGTGTGTGTGTGTGTGTGAGACTCACCACCTGGCAGAGCTGCTCGGACCCCCGCAGACACACACCCTCGGCTCGGGACCCTCGCTACAACCCCCGGAGGTCGAAGGTCAGAGGAGACTTTCTGCAGGAAGAGAGACGGCAAGTCACCAGTGCGCAGCGACACGAGTGTGTTAGCCATTACAGTGAGAGAGAGAGAGAGAGAGAGAGAGAGAGAAGGAGGGAGGGGCAGAAAAGGAGGAGGGGAAAACTTCAGCAAAGAAAAACAAAGTTTGTGTGTGGGGTTTCCTTTTCTAAAAAAAATAGACTGAATGAGCAAAAGAGGGACAGAGTAGGTAGAAAGACAGAAGAGATACTGTGGAAGAGTGATTGAAAGAGCAGGAGGAAAATAAATGAAGATGGACGAACGATGTGTAATACAAGAGAGAATGAGAACAATCCAAAAGAGTAAAGAAAGAGAGAGAGAGAGATGATGGGGAATGAAAAATAAAGAGAGATAAATAGAGACTGAGAAAGAAAGGAGTGAGGCAAGAAAAAACAAAGCAAGAAAGAAAGAAAGAGAGAAAGAAGATGCCAGTCTGTGTGCTTTAACTTCAAGAAGATAGATGAAACACAAAAAGGATAAACTGGACGACAGAGAGAGAGAGAGAGAGAGAGAGAGAGAGAGAAATAAGGAGGGAAAATTAAAGCAATAAATACAGGGCGAGAGATTACACGAGAAAGAAAATGACAGCGTGAGAAAGAGAGAGAAAGACGTTCAGCAGGAACTGTGAGAAGGTTTCTGAATCATTATATAGACTTTCACAAATGTCGACCTGCAGGAACATGAAAACTTACTGGAGGCTGTTGGGGTGCGTCCCAGATCACCAAGGTGAACATTTTGAACTTTTAGTATTGAGAATCACTATAAGAAACATTATAAGCTTTGGAGAATATCCTGAGGAACATTTCAAGGAACATTCAGAGCATTGAAGAACATTCTGATAAACATTCTAAGCTTTGAAGAACATTTTGATGAACATTCTGAGCTTTGAAGAACATTTTGATGAACATTCTGAGCTTTGAAGAACATTTTGATGAACATTCTGAGCTTTGAAGAACATTCTGATAAACATTCTGAGCTTTGAAGAACATTTTGATGAACATTCTAAGCTTTGAAGAACATTTTGATGAACATTCTGAGCTTTGAAGAACATTTTGATGAACATTCTGAGCTTTGAAGAACATTTTGATGAACATTCTGAGCTTTGAAGAACATTCTGATAAACATTCTGAGCTTTGAAGAACATTTTGATGAACATTCTAAGCTTTGAAGAACATTTTGATGAACATTCTGAGCTTTGAAGAACATTTTGATGAACATTCTGAGCTTTGAAGAACATTTTGATGAACATTCTGAGCTTTGAAGAACATTCTGAGAAACAATCTGAGCTTTGATTAACATTTTGAGGAAGGCTAATTTTTAGCCTTAGGTTTTTTTTTTTTTTTTTGGTATTGACATTTAAACACCTACACACCTTATGCGAGCAGAGATTTTAAAGCTTTAGAGGTCAGGAGCTCAATCTACAGTACTTAAGTTCTGATTATATCAAAGTATGGAGGTTGCTATACTGACTACACTGTTTTGCCACTTTTCTACTGATATGGTGGTGGAGCTTCAGGAAACTGCCTGATATTATTGAGCAATATTTCTGTTGTAGCATCACAACACAACAACATTCTGGTTTCTGAACATAATAAACCATCTAAACAACACTCTTCATCATCTTCAGTAGGCCCTTTATACTGGTCAGGTCAGGAAGATCTGGGGATAAATAGAGCAGCCCAATTTGCTCAGGACAAAACCAGTACCCTGGAGCTACAAGTAACATCTCTACTCCCTACACCATCCCCTGAACGTTAATGGCAGTGGTTTCCAGTAACAGAGACAATACATTTTGGTGCCATAAATATACAGATATTTTGCAATAGACAAGGATGGTATGGTTTTGAACATCTCCTGCCTCCTGGTACTTTTCACTCATTGACCACCAGGTGGAATTAAAGTATCTGGTTAAACAATTATGCAATACATTTTGAAGTACTCACCTGGTCCATATCTCCATCTGTGGGATTCTCCTTTACTACCACTTCATCTTTGTTGCTTTCTCTCTCATCTATCACATTTTTAGTGACCTTTGAACTTGCAGACTGCACATGACAGCAATTTGTGACAACCTTTGACCCCTGAGGCTCTGGTGGTTGTTTTTTGACCATTGGTGACCATGTAGGTTTGCCTTCAGGGTCTGAAATTGTTATGGGCGCTGGTGTGGTTGCTCTTGCCTGAGTAGAAGATGCACGGTTCCTCTTGAAACCATCATCACCTTGCTCTCTCCTATTGGTTGCTCTACTTCTAGTGATCTGGGATTTTTTCTCGCAGCCTAATGCTGATTGGCTGTATTTCGTATCCACTGATCTTGGAGCAGAAGTAGCCCTTGAAATAACTTTAGGCTTGATGTCCTTCAGATTAGGTCTAGAAAATCGTTTTAGCCCCATTTTGGTGTATTTGAATTTAGAAGGTTCCGTAAGAGAGCTGGTGTGAGATAGATCAGGAGAATGATTGGTTATTTGTGAAATGTTTCTTTTAGAAAAACATAGAGGATCTTTGATGTGATGGACAGGTGGAGATGGAGGAGTACCTTGGAAAACTTGCATTGTCTTATTGAGAATTAGTTCTGCATTTGGTTGAGATGGAGCTATCTCAGTGGGATCAATGTTTGTCTGCACCCCCTCATGATGAATCTTACTTCCAAGATGCACACTGATCCTCTTGGCTGAGGTCTGGATCTGGTTCTCTTCAGTGTCAAGCTCGATTGACTCCATTTCCTGACTACCAGAGTCCATATCCAGACTCCTGTTTGAACTCTTCATCTGCCCCTCCCTCTTTTGATGCCCTACAGACTCCTGATGAGCCGTGTGGTGAAGCTCATTCCCAAGGCCGACATCAGTTCTTTCGGTTGCTCTCTGCATCTTGCATTTGTCATTGTAAAACACATGAGAAGCCTCCTGGTGGAGCTCACTCATGACTGAGTTTGAGATTTGGACCTCCTCAATGGGATAATCAACTGAATCCTGAAAATTCTCCTGATTAAGCTCAATTACAGGAGACACACTGGGCCTCATGGTTGAGCTGAACAGCAGGGTCTCCTCATTGAGATGATCAACTGAATCCTGAAAAGGCTCCTGATGTTCCTTTCTAACAGGTTCCACACGGGGCCTCATAGCTGAGCTGCACACCTCTTGTTTTTCATCGGGAAGAACGAACAAATCCTGAAAAATCTCCTGACGGAGTGCAGACACATGACCCATACTCGGCCCTATGGATGAGATGCACATCTGGCCCTTCTCATCAGGATGAACCAATGAATCCTGAAAAGTCTCCTCAGTCACTGGGCCAAGACTAGATGTCATGTTTGAGCTGCAGATATGGCCCTCCTCACTGGGATGATTCACTGAATCCTGAAAAAGCTCCTGACGTTCCTTTCTAAAAGGTACCACACTGGGCCTCATAGTTGAGCTGCACACCTCTTGCTTTTCATTGGGATGAACAAGCAAATCCTGAAAAGTGACCTGATGGAGCTCAGTTATTGGGCCATCACTAGACGTCATGTATGAGCTCCACATGTGGACCTCCTCACTGGGATGATCAACTGAATCCTGAAATGTCTCCTGATGGAGCTCGGTTATTGGGTCATCACGAGACATCATGTTTGACCTGCACATCTGGACCTCCTCAATGGGATGATCAACTGAATCCTGAAAAGTCTCCTGATGGAGCTCAGTCATTGGGCCATCACTTGAAATCATGTTTGAGCTGCACATCTGGAACTCTTCAATGGGATGATCAACTGAATCCTGAAAAGTGTCCTGATGGAGCTCAATCATTGCGTCATCACGAGACGTCATGTTTGACCTGCACATCTGGACCTCCTCAATGGGATGATCAACTGAATCCTGAAATGTCTCCTGATGGAGCTCAGTCATTGGGTCATCACTAGACATCATGTTTGACCTGCACATCTGGACCTCCTCAATGGGATGATCAACTGAATCCTGAAAAGTCTCCTGATGGAGCTCAATCATTGGGCCATCAACAGACGTCATATTTGACCTGCACATCTGGACCTCCTCACTGGGATGATCAACTGAATCCTGAAAAGTGTCCTGATGGAGCTCAATCATTGGGTCATCACGAGACATCATGTTTGACCTGCACATCTGGACCTCCTCAATGGGATGATCAACTGAATCCTGAAATGTCTCCTGATGGAGCTCAGTTATTGGGTCATCACTATACATCATGTTTGACCTGCACATCTGGACCTCCTCACTGGGATGATCAACTGAATCCTGAAAAGTGTCCTGATGGAGCTCAATCATTGGGTCATCACGAGACATCATGTTTGACCTGCACATCTGGACCTCCTCAATGGGATGATCAACTGAATCCTGAAATGTCTCCTGATGGAGCTCATTCATTGGGCCATCAACAGACGTCATATTTGAGCTGCATATCTGGACCTTCTCACTGGGATGATCAACTGAATCCTGAAAAGTCTCCTGATGGAGCTCAGTCATTGGGCCATCAACAGACGTCATATTTGAGCTGCACATCTGGACCTTCTCACTGGGATGATCAACTGAATCCTGAAAAGTCACCTGATGGAGCTCAGTCATTGGGCCATCACTTGAAATCATGTTTGAGCTGCACATCTGGACCTCTTCAATGGGATGCTCCACTGAATCCTGAAAAGTCTCTTGATGGAACTCAGTCACAAGGACCACACCAGTCCTCTTCTTTAAACTGCACATTTGGACTTCCTCAGGCTCCCTCATTACTACATCAGCAGACCTCAGGGACAGAAAAGAATCATCCTCTTCATCATCACCCTCCTCATCCTCAGAAGTGAACAGCTGTGCCTCTGTAGCTGAAGAGTCACCTGACCCTCGTCTTCCTTGTTCTCCATCAACACCAACATCTCTGGAGACATTATCATTCTCAAGATTTAGATTTTGAATGATTGTGTCATTATCTTGGTCATCACAGGAGACATGCCAGCCTTCTTCATTGGCATCTAAGTAAACAGAAACCGAGTTGTCATTGTCATCAGGTCTGCAATCTGGGCTCTGGATCCCTGAGTCATCTTCACTGGCGACTGCTTTCCTTCCCATCATCCCCTCTGGCAATTCCACATCGAGGCTGCTAAGACTATAATTGGAGTCTGGTGATGATGATGATGATGATGATGATGAGGAAGACGATTTGAGGAAATCATTATTGTTCTCTAACGGTAGACACATGCGTTGGTGGACCCCATCCTGGGGTTTCATGGTTAGAGCAGATGCAGGAGGCTCACTCATATTTCCACTCAACAAACTCAACAACACCAGTCAGAGATTAGCCAGCTAGCATTGCCAGGCGTCCAACACTCCCTCTAGTCACAGCACAGTAGAATAAAACCCACTTAGGGGACGGTTCTGAAGATCATAGCACTCTAGTGGTTGTTGGAATACCATCACTCACTAGCAGTCCTGGACAAGGAAACCTAGAAAAAAGGGAGACAAATCAATGAGAAGTTAAGAATAGTGTCAATAAAACGAGCCGAATCATAAAAGGGAGACAACAAATTTGAATTACTAAAGTGAGCCAAACAAATTGAATCATAAATTTGGTAGAAAAATTGAATCTTTAAAGTGAGCCGAAATAATTTAATCATAAAATGAAGCCAAAAGAGTTGAATCACAAAGAGAGAGACAGTGGAATTCAGTAGTTAAAGTGAGCCAAAGGAATTAAAATATAAAATGAAGCCAAATGATTTAAATCTTGAAGGTGAGCTGATGATGAATTATGACGAATGAATTAAATTATTAAAATGAGTCTAAAGAATTGAGTTGTTAAAGTGAGTCAGATTAATTGATTCATTAAAGTGAACCAAAACGGTTCAAAATCAGAAAAGAGTTGAATTACTGAGAATCCAAGTAACCAAAAAGAATCAAATGTTGGCCAGATGAAAACGGGAAAAGTGTGTGTGCACATGTGTGTGTGTGTGTGTGTACTGTATGTGTACTGCTGCCCTCTACTGGTCTTAACCCTCATGATCTAAACACTCAATAGTCATTCCTTTCTTGGCCTAAATGTACTGTAGATATCTTCAATAAATATTTAAGTCAGATAACCTCCACGTACACACACACACACACACACACACACACACACACACACACACACACACGATAAAGACCACATCTTTAAACACACCTGTCCATCAAACCGCTTCGGCTAATGTGGGTCAGAACAAAGCTATTAAAAGGAGCGCCGGTTTTATCTCAATAATCAGGGCAGAATTTCTCCATCTCGTGCCTGATACAGTGGCCAGAGGAAACACTGCCCTAGAGTTTGGTGATGCCTTCACAGGAGAACTTTTCAAATAAAGTGATACGCCTAGGGAGGAAGGCAGAAGGAGCTGATCGTTTGATCATTCCTTGTACGGACGATAAATATGGTTAAGTATTTGAGTAACTTCTGCTGTGTGTTTATGCCAGAAGTCAGACCTGTGCAGCCGTGAGTTAAACACTACTGCATGTTTGGTGCGGAGCCTAGAACAACTTATCATCCCGCACACAGAAACCAGAGACCATCAGACTTTATTACGGTGGATCACAAGGTTGTGATTTGTACTTCATTTAGTGAGTTTCCAGTGCCAGAGGTAAAGATGAAAGATTTCCAGCATCTTTAGAACTTTGGAGTTTGAACTTCCCTGGTTCTCTGTAAAATTCACTTTTTGTCAAATTCAGCGACTATTTTTTTGTAAAATTCAGTGAATCTCCTCACGGTTTGTCAGTCATCCATTCTGTGTTTCTCTGTAAGAAAGTGGAGCACACAATTTCCCAGCCAATCAGCAACAAGGGGCGCGGTCATTCCCAATCAAGCCAAAAACCTGAACGAATAATAATAAACACGGTCAAATGACATACTGTATGTCACTCATAAAGAATCAGGTCATTAGTCAGTCAGAAGAATCGAATCACTAGTGTGAGTCTACAGAAACGAATCATTTAAATGAGCCAAAAGAATCTAATCATAATATACGAAATAAAAATCGAACTGCTAATATGAACCTAAAGAATCACATCACTAAGTTTAACAAATAAATGACACTAGAGACTCCTTCTGTAAATCGATAATAAATGTCTCAATCATTCTGAGTCAAAAATTTCAAATCATAAAAAAGCCAAAAGCACTGAGTTACTGATGGAGAGAAAAGAAAAACAATCGAATCATTTAGGTCATTTAAATGAATCATATAATGCATATGAACCAAACAAATTGAGTCACTCATGAGCCGTAAGAATCGAATCACTTGTGCGAGTCAATGAGGTGATTCAAAAGAATCAGATACGTCACGTAATCTAGAACTAACGTGTATCAGTAGAGAATCAAACCGCTAACTTAAAGTACTGAAACTGGAGACTCCTTCCCTAAAAGTAAAAGTAAAAAAAATATATATAAAAATCTTCCAGTTTGAATCAACTATTAATGTAAGTTAAAAGTACTGAATCACTTCAATCACAGTCAAACGTGAGCCAAAAAGCATCCAGTTCATCCCAGTCAGGCTGCATGACACCATAGTGTTGTTGATTCCTTTCCTATAACTTGGTGTGTTTTATCCGTTACATCACCTCACACACTCTATCACTCTATCAGGATCCTCATTACAGAGTATATAAACATTAGAAACACATTGTGTATGATTCATTACACAGTACAGTGATGAATTTAAAGTGTTGCACTTCAGCGCTGCCCTCTCCCAGGACAGAGTTCGTATTTCAGGTGCAGCCGCAGCGCTTTAATCCGATCGATGAGTTTCCCAGAAAAAGGGCTAACGGCGCGGGTTTACCGCACGCACAAGGTCATGAGCATCACCGCACACCTTCTTACTCGGGTTACACGTCTGTCTTCGCTGATGTAACTGGTTTAACTGTAGTGATGACTCACACTTGAGTAGAAAAAGAATTTATTATTAATCGTTTCATCATGGAAAGGCTTAGATCAGGATATGTAGTTCGTTCTCATTAAAACCGTCCAAGCCTCTTGTGATACGACCCATCCTGGAGATTACACAATCGGCCCTAATTTTCCTCCAGACGTCAGACTTTCTCCCTGTTTATCAGCGTGATGCTTCCTTCTGTTTCTCTCTCTCTCTCTCTCTCGCGCTTCCTCTATTCTATCATCAGGCTCCTGGGGGATTCCTACATAACAGCCAGTCCGGAGAATGGAAAGAGGAGTCGGAATGTCACTCACAAAGCAAACACTGGGCTTTAAAAGAGACAGCGTCACCGTTTTAATCTCTTCTTCTCATCCGCTTTTCATTTTACCGCAGGACTGTCCCTTGAGGACCGAAGTGTTCTCGGAGTCCCATGGGGACTGACGCGCACTCGTGGTTCCAGCACGCTGAGCTTGTTTACCCGAGGTGGCGATCAGCAGAGACTCAGAGCCGCACATACAGTAGAACGTGAACTTCCGATTACTGATTAATCGCGTAGCTGCAGACTCGGCACCGATAACGAGGCTCGAGCGAGACGTACCGTTAATGATTAAATAATGACATGCTCATGGCACAAACAGATTTGAAACCTTGTAGGTTCAAGCTTGTGAGACTTGTGAGACTTGTGAGACTTGTGAGACTTGTGAGACTGCTCTGCCTCGTGGATTGTACAACATGAAAGTCATGAAGGTCCCGCACCAACATTCTAAATAGATCAGAAATAACAAAGTCCATCCATCCAGTCATCCATCCATCCATCCACTCCCTTCCTGTTTGGGAAACATCAAGAGAGTTCAGTCGCGTTTGAAATCAGGAAGCTTAAATCTTAAACGTCGTTCAGTGAAAAAAAAAATTTTAAATAAGAGGGAAAAAAAGATCATTAATCCTGGGCTGTTTTACTGCTGGGGAATTCTGGGTCGTTTTGCCCCACAGACTAAAGTACTGTAAATGTGCCGGGACTCAACCATGGACTGAACCTCTTTCGATAATGAAGTGTGATTTGCACAAGCATGAAGCTTTCCTTCCTGTTAGATTTACACGGATATGGATAGGTCTGGCACCACCCAGCGGCCCTGTGACCCGGGTGGGCCATTTCACCCCATAATCCCTGAAATTCATTCATTTATCATGTTTCATTTGTGTGAAACTACCTGAGGCCTGAAGTTACACTCTTGCAAAGATGAGTTGCACCATCGACACTGAATTTCAGAAAGCAATTTCACAACTTCGGAACTCCCTGCGAAGCTCGTTCTTTAAACTATTAAACAAATATTTGTGCTAATTTATAGCTACTTAGAAATGCTGAGGCGCCATTTCTTTTGGACACTTTTTTTTTTTTTTTTTGGTCGTTAAATCTCCAGGAGAAAGGAAATGTCTTGTTTGTATTAAAGCAATCAAATCAAATCGCAGAATCTGCTTTATTGCTATGAGTCTTATATAAACTGATTTAAACTGGCTTAGAGATAAAGTATAATCATTTGAAAAACCATAAACGCCTCCGTGCTTGGCCCCCGTCATCGTAGTGTGAGGCGTTTTGTGTGTGTGTGTGTGTGTGTGTGTGTGTTGGATTTGAAACAAGTGCATATTTTAACATTGAGCTCATTACAGTTGAGTGGCTAAGCAGAGAGTCGAATCTACAGGCACAAGAATTCTTATCCTGTGGGCATTAAACCACACACACACACACACACACACACACACACTAGAATAAAAAAAAATAAAAAAAACATCAGGCATTTGTGAGATTGTAGTCTTATCAGACCTAGTGAAGTTGGTTTCCTTGCCAGTAAGCGCTTATTATTTCAAATAAGGAAATGCTGTTTATTCCACACTGGTTTAAAACTCTAAAGATAAACAAACAAACAAACAAACAAACAAACAAACAAACAAAAACTTTGCCCTGCCTACAGACATCAAAAACAAACCCTTTCTACCTGGAACGCTACTTGTTACAGTTAACTTTAATTTTAAACACGTGTCATTATTTCACCTTCATCCTGTGTTGTAATGTTATCGAAGGCAGTCACATGACATTAGCTTATTGTTGTTAGCTTTTGTGCTCACTAACATATGAGCTACTGTTGAATCGGTGACAATTATCGGTAATAATCAGTTTATCTGTGATTCATTGCCTTTATTTTTTTCGAAATGGATTTTTTTCCTGGATGTACTGTACAACGCTCTGACAGCACTATAGCCTCTGATACTCAAAAAAATCTATATTAAATAAACAAAAAAATATACTGAAACTAACAAACATTAAAAGACCAGATGCCAGAATGAAAACGTGTATGAAAGGAGGCGCAATTGAGTTGAACTGGTATTTAACAGTAACCAGAAAAATCTTTAATGGGATCCTTCAGGAATTTTAATGGAAACCATTTTCCTAATAGTTTGGACTGTTTTTTATTTTTTTATTTTTTTTTTTTAGCTGAAACCCAGAGCCATATGATATAATACTCTGAATCACATTCTCTAACATCCCATCCAAACGGTTGCTATGGAGACACCTTGCTTAGTGATTTTTAGCTTCAGTCGCACACTAATAATTCAGCAACATGTCCAGGTGGTGCTCCGAAAACAACTGGAAGACCTTTGAGGGCAAAACTGGCCTGTTAGGGCGGGACGGTGTCCATCCCACTCGGGAAGGTGCTGCTCTCATTTCTTGCAGTACAGCACATAGTCTCAGAAGAGGCCGAGTTAATCGATGACAATCCAGAGCCAAGGCCAGGGAGCAGACAGACAGGCTAAACCGACCGTCTGCTAGCTGCATAGAGTCGTCACTCAGGGTTCATCATATTGAGACTGTGTCTGTTCCCCGAGATAAACATAAACATACATTTAGAAAGACTCAGAAAGTCTGTTTTAGTAATTTGATTAACATAAATACCACAAACTCAGATCACACTGAATGCGCAGCCGGCACCTCTGATCTGAAGCTAGCTAGGACTGTTAAATATTAGATCTCTCGCATCTAAAGCAGTTATTGTTAATGAAACTATCACAGACCAGGAGCTTGATATATTATGTTTAACAGAAACCTGGATTAAACAGGACGAGTATGTGGCTCTAAATGAAGCGAGTCCTCCTGGATACAGCTACATACACCAGCCTCGGCTAACTGGTAGAGGAGGAGGAGTCGCAGTTATTTATAACCATAATCTGTCTCTCGTACAAAAACACAGATTTAAATTTTATGCATTTGAAGTTCTCTATAGTAACATAAAGTCAGCTCAGTCAATCCCGCTAATCATCATTTACAGACCCCCAGGGCCGTACTCGGAGTTTCTCTGCGAATTTGCAGATTTCCTCTCAAACCTTGTTGTTTCTGTAGACAAAGCGTTAATTGCTGGAGACTTTAATATTCATTTTGAGAATCCAGAAGACCCTCTGAGAACAGCATTCTTGTCCATACTGGACTCAGTAGGAGTAAATCAGTGTGTAGTAGGACCCACTCATAAAGCAGCTCACACTTTGGATTTAATATTATCCTTCGGATTAAGTATAGGAAATATAACCACAATTCAACAGTCTGAAGTTATCTCAGATCACTACCTGGTCTCGATTAAAGCGTGTCATAGTAATAAAGAGTGTATCCCTCTTTGGATACATTTATAGAAAAGACTTAAAAGTATCTCTTGTTTTTCGATGTTATATTGTCTATATTGTACAACAAATCAACTGTGCAGTGAGATAGCTACTCTAACTGTATAGCACATCGAAACAGCAATTCACAGCAAGAGCCTGACAGGTCAAGGTTAAAATATTAACATTAAAACACAGTTAAATATTCACAAGTAGAATGCAAATTAAGATCTTTAAATGTTAAACTCTAGCAATAAAATTAAAAGTTGTAAGGTTTATCAAGCTAGAAGTAATTTCCTCTGAAGTCTTTTCTATAAGTGTATCCAAAGACGTATAATTAACTGGAACAAAACTGTGACAATGGATTTAATATTGTTAGCTTTATGTTTTTACAATTAAAATTCTGACAATTTACATTTCATTTGGTACGATTCACAGTTAATATGGATGTTGCTGTGTCAAGCGATTTTACCTATTGACAATTTCCTTTGGTAAAGCTAACTAGTTAATGGTGTACATTGCTAAAAAGTTTTATAATAATTATAATAATATTATTTATTTATTATGTCATCCTTCCTAAAATAAACTTTAGCTAGCTGCAACTTTGAATTTTATTGCTAAAGTTTAACGTTTTAAGATTTTAGGTTGTGTTCTATACATGAATATTTTTTATTTTATTTTCCCGTCTTGAGGGATTTTTTGCCTATTTTTCAAACTTTTGACATTCTTGTCATTAGAGACTAGTTAACGAGCTCACATTGAAAAAGGGCCAGAGAATTTCTTGAACGTTTTTTTATGATGAACATTTTTCAAGAGAAAGATCCAGAATGTTCTATAGGTGAAGAAACGTGACAGAAAACAAAATGTGAGGCAAAATATGACTCAGCGGTTCTTTGCTTCTCTGGGAAAAGTGTGCCAACGTGTGACACACACACACACACACACACACACAGGCTGTCAGGCTGATTCTGTGTATTGCTGTGTCAATGTACGTAGCAC